>JANIJI010000021.1:7990000-8107500 GCA_024500535.1 Leptonema lineaticorne
TTTTAACTAAAATTTGAGATTACTTTCTATATTCATATATATATATGTATATATATATGTGTGTGTGTGTGTGTAAATATCGAGTTTTAAATTAAGATTTATTACTTTATAGAGTCTCAAAGAATATACGAATATGATATATTTTCAAAAAGAGCGAAAATAAATAAATTTGTTATTTTCATATCTTTTTCTAGCAATATAAAAAAGAAAATCGTAAAAATATCTCAACGTTATATCTTCTTATTTAATATATATATATATATATATATATATATATATATATATATATATATATATATATATATATATATATATATATTGTTATATTATGTAAATTATTTTTGTTTTTTTCCTTTGTCGACTAATAATAGTAAATTAGTGCTTTTTCGATTTTTTTGACGTCAACAGATTGAACATTAATGCATTTAAGTCTCTCTCTCGGTGGCAAAAGAGCGTTTTCCTTTCATTTCACTTCATTCGAATGCTAATAAAGTTTCCATCGTGATCCCTTACAAATCAATCACGAAGCTTTGAGAAAGACTGGAATACTAATAGGACTCTTCTCGAAATGTTACGTGCGCATTACATTGCCGTTTCGTGTAAATAAATACACAAGTATATTAAAATTAGAATAAAAAATATATATTATGTATATTTTATAATACATAAATTATTATATATTGTATTAAAAAATGTAATGAAAAAAATATGATAAAATATTTAATTCGCTCCGATTTTTAATTTAAATTAACTTTTATAAATCCATTCGTTTGCCTATAATATATATATATATATATATATATATATATATATATATATATATATATATATATTATACAAATATGTGTTCGTTCGAGTTTATTGAATTTTTTGTTAGCTTTTAATATGAAAATATTGACAAAGAATTTCTTTCGCAATTTATTATCAAAAATTCATACTTTAAAAACTCGATGCACGGCCTAAGTTAAATTTGTGTTTATTCAATTTATCTTCGAAAGAATTACGCTTCGATTTCCATTTAAGACTTATTAAATGTTTAAACAATATTATTTTCTGTTTGCCATATTCGTGAAAATCGACTGTAAAAATTATTATTATTTTATTATAATATCTTGTGTCTGTAAATTTTCTAAATTTCGAATCAAGTCTCTAGACGAATATGTATATATTTTTTTAACATATAATTTTGCTGAATATACTTTAATATTAAAATTTTATAATGATGTGAACGTTGCACAGTACCGTCGCTAGGACGTCACCTCCTTTCTAAAATATATTTCTATAATTCATAAAAAAAATATAACACATTCAAGGTGATTTCAAGTTGACTTTTATTTATCATTTAGAACATTTTTGGTTGATTTTTTTAATCATATTTATGAATTGCACCTTTTTTAAAATAGCATCCATTAACAGTCTACTGGTTATTAATAATATATTAAAAATTAAATTAAATAATTATATATATATATATATATATATATATATATATATATATATATATATATTATAATGATGAATTATAAAAATACGAATTCCTATATATTATATAAGTATTTAAATGAATCTGGTTTTATTTTAACCAGCGGTTATTTACCAAGTATTTAATTGAAAGTTGCCGATCGTTTAACTTGTTGCTTATATAAATACAAAAAACGAAAAAAGTAATACAAAAAAAAAAGACAAATAAAACACGGAATTTACAAATCTCTTTTTCCATTTTTATATATAGAATATTATTTTTTTTCGGAATCAATTGAAAAAATTTCAATATTTATTTTAGCGTGAAAAAAAACAAGAAACACACCGTTTTATACTTTGATACATTTTAATTGTTATTGTTATTGTTATTATTGCGGTTTCAATTATGGAATTGAAAAACATGATGAAAATTGTTTTCCAATTTCATCCGCTTCGGTGTGTATGTACATTGCAAATGTTTGCCGACGTTCAAAATAGATCAACATACGTATCATACATGTAACATTTGATCATATTTAATATACAGAATGAACAAAATTAATATTATTGAATTATTTTCGTGATGAAAATTAAAAAAATATTACCTTATAATTTACTAAATATATAATATACAATATGATATTATAAATTTAAATTATCTATATATATATATATATATATATATATATATATATATATATATATATATATATATATATATACATAAATATATATATATATATATATATATATATATATATATTCAAAAATTTTTAACGAATATTTGTCCATTTGAGTGATTGACATGTCTAAATATAAGAATTTTCAATCCAATTCGTTCTAATTACATCATAAAAACTAGGTTATTGCTTTATATATAATACTTTTTCTTATGTAATCACATTTTTAACGATATTTTTTATATAAATCTTTATTTTTCTAATATATTTGACATCCTAAATAATAAAAACGAGTATAAAACGTACTTTTATTTAAAAATATGAATAAATAAATATAGAAGAGGAACTGATTTATAACTTTATGCATCAAATCTATCTAGTTATATTATTTTGCTATGTGCCAATATAGAATTTGAAACTCAACGTCAGTCGTTCAAAATTGATTTAAAGTTCATAATCAAATTTTATTTGAAACTGTTAAACTGTATTTGCTGAATATTTGCAAAATACACATTCGAAAGCGTTGATATTTCGACTGTCAATCGTCATAAGAAAGACAGCTTTCAAAATTTTCACATCGAAACATATTTCTAAATTTGACGTAGAATGGAATTAATCGAAAAAGCCGAAAACGTTATTTTTTGTATTTTTTTAAAAACCTTTTTTTGTAAACCGTGACTCAGATTTTTACGAATGCCAAATGAATTTTTAATATATAAAATGAAAATAATTCTAAAAATAAAAACGCTTTTATTTTATAAATTTCATCAAAAATATAATTTTATTGTTTATCATTATTTTTGTAATATTTTCTAATAAGGTTTCTCAGCATTTCTTATTATTTATATATTTGCATTATAAATATATTTTGATGTTGACTCAATACCTTTATTTTCTTACTTTTTTTTACAATTACTTTCAGTCTTCAATTTTGGTATTTCATTTTCTTTTTTTTTATATAATCAGAACTAACTCAAATTCAAGAGGAAATAAATATGGAAATCGAACGGGAAAACCTGTTTCGACATATTTCTAAGTTTGAAACCAGAGAAAAACATCCGAATCGAAAAACTTTTTGATTTGGTTTACAAATATAACAGAATTTGTCTTCGACATTTTTCATATTTTAACAATATTATAGAACAACATGAAACTACGTACATAAATGAAATCGTATATAATATATAAGATTATATATATATATATATATATATATATATATATATATATATATATATATATATATATATATATATATATATATATATATATATATAATTTAATCGAAATATGACATTTTTCCTATTCTGTTTGTCTTATGTTGAAAATTTTCTTATTATGAAAATTTTCTGAAAGTTTTCAAAATATTTTAATTATGATTAAATATCGAAATTTTCCCTGAATATTTCCACATATGGAAACGGATAAGAAGTAGCTTTTAGCATAAAGACTCGGGAAAACTATTTAGACAAGCCTTGCAGGCAGATATAGGAGTTTCTAGCATCCACTGAAAGCAAACATGCGACGGAAAAGCGTTTTTCATTGTTATACATGTGGCGTATTGTCGAAGGGGGGAAAGTTTTTCTTGTTTACGTCTGAAACCGCATTTATCAAGGGGATGGGAGAGGAAAAAGTTACAAAGTTTAAAAACGGAAATTACTCGTATTATTTCGTTCGAAATGAGCGGATTTTTATATAAATGCCGCTTACGTGTATAAAATCGAAGAGTTTATCGCTCATTTGTGTCGACTGAACAACATATAAGGCGCTTAAAACGTGAAAGACATAACTGAAAATGTAGAATGAAAATTAAGTATTATATTTTATGACGTTGAATTGAGATACTTGTTATTTCAAGATAGTGTTATTTTTTAATGCAGGATGTTAAATATTTTTGAATGAACGTCTGTAATCTACAAAATGATATCCTGAAAAAAATTTATATGCCTTTAGATCTAAAAAAAAATCTAAAATTCATCTTTTGGGCTAAGGAATAATAAACGACTGATTCCCGAAAACAAGAGATTTCTTTCAGGTTTAATATACTTTCATTCACCCTTAGAATATTTTCCCCTGTCAATAAACAGTAATGAGAAAAATATTATATTATATTGTAACAATTTTCTGGTAAGATGAGCAGAGAAATGATGATAATAGTAGATTCTTTCTAGGATTATCAGACTCTTTAAGACAGGTTTATAGAACAGCAAATATATTTGATCCTCAAAATAGACAGCGATGCAATTGTATATATGAAACACATGAATATACAACCTTTTTTAACCATATATTATATGTATAACGTATTTAAAATTTAATATTGAACGTTTCAACAGATAAACAAAAAAAATCTCATTGAAAAAATTTCATACGAATAAAACTTTCAATAAATTAAATTCGGTTAAAAATTTTTCGTTATGTTTTTATTTTTATAATATTTTTTTTTATATATATAAAACAATTCATTAAAAATTAAATTTATGGTTCAAATACAATAAAATGTGCTCGATTTTATATGAAAATAAATACAATTTAAACTCTCGCGTGTTGAATTTATTTACATATTAAACTTGATTTTTAAATAAAAACATTCGTACGTCAAAAACAATCGTAAAATATGAAAAGAAGTGAAAAATTCACGTTGCCATATATAAATGCATTATATATTTTAAAATTTTATTTATTTTAAATGCAAACATTATTCTCGAAGATCGATTATATTATATTATAGTAAATTTGTATCGAAAAATTTGTTCATACGTTATTTAATCGATTTTATGCATTTCGAATAAATTGCAAATGTATTTACATACGAATTTCAATAAAAAAATATTTATTTATATTCGTTATAATGAATATTAAACATTTGACATGATGTTAAAATAAATATAAATAAATATTTTAAGAAAAAATATGAAAATATTCAAATTTTTATCTGAAAATATACATTTGAAATGCACGATATTTTTAAAATAAATTTAATTTATTTACGCGTTTGACACATAAATAATATTTAGATATTTTTTAAAAACTAATTAATTAAAATCACATTTTTTGTTATATTATAAATTGTATTAAACAGTCTTGATTTCCGTCATTTTGCAAAAGGAATATTATAGAAAAAATTCTTATATCTAGATAACTTTTTTATCTAATTAACAATCCAACCCTAATCAATTTATAGCACAATATTATAATCAATTTTATTCCTAGTTAAAAATCACCTTCAACGTAACAAAAAACATAATCGATTTATATAGCATCGCGTGACATAAAAAGAACGAAAATTTCTTATCTATTTTTTTTTTACAAAAACGAAAAAGTTAACAATTTTTCAAAAATAAAACTCAACCTATATAATAGCCAAAAATATAAAAGATCCAATAGCAAACACGAAAAAAAAACGGTACCGCAACATATTTACGTCTTAAGATTCAGATAAATTATCCGTTTTATTCCAATTTTTTTTTTCATATACTTTGAACTTGAACGTGTTTTCATCAAACACTTTAGTTTTCGACAAGAAAAATAAAAAAAAAGCTTCGCTCTCGAAGGCTTTTGTCGTAAATCATCATCGATTGACATCGTCGAACCAAAGCCGATTCGATTCTTGAAGGTACAGGAAAAAAAAGAAGTGGCAAACCTTTTTTTCACAAGACGACGACAACAAAAGACTCGCGTTTTTTTTCCACGAAAAATATTTCGCTTCAAATTTATGATCATTTTTTTTTCACGCATTTTACATTTTACTTTTTTTTTACACGTACTTACATTTTTTCGAGTGCGTATTTCAAAAATGAGGAAAAAATAAAGTACGACCCCCTTATAATATAATATAATACGTATACGTCAGCTAAAATTTTGCGCTTTCATATCTCATTTCTGCGCTTTTATTATTACGACGAGCTTTTCTTCTGAAACGGGTCCAACATAATTATAATAAACAATTCTTTCTCGAATGCACAATATTTATTCTATACTTATTATGAATTACTTTTTTTTTCTATGCGAATTTATCGTTATTGTATGAATTTTGTATTGTTTACTAACATTAAATTTGCATATATGTGAAAAAGATCAGTGGCGTTACTTTGAATCACTAAATTTCCACATTTTAATATTTTTTAATTATAATAATAAAATTATATACAGTATAATAATTCTCATATTAATAAACATATAGACAATTAATAATATTTTATTAACATTTTTAAAAAATCTGAAAAAAAATTATATGATATGTTCTGATATATTTGTATTAAATTTATATATCTATAAAAACAAGTTTCCAACTTTTTTAATAAAAATTTATATATGGATATAAATAAAATATACATATAATAAAGTTAACATTTTAGTCAAAGCCGAATGATTGTAATAAAAACAACATTGTTTATTTTAACAGTAATATCGCTATAAAGAATAACGCAACATTTTTATTATCTTTACATTATATATATTGCATATGATATTTTTAGTTTTGACAGACATCTTTCATTTTTTTAATCTCTTTTTAATATATTTTCGTTAAAAAACTATATCGATATTTCAATCGAGAACTAAATTAAATTTTCATGAATATTTTTAATAATTAAATATTATTTATTCGCAACGCCCAGTAACGCTACTGCTGTTAACCTATATACGGAAAAAAATATTTTTCTTCTCATTGTTAATGTTTTCAATTTTTTTTATACATCGTACATTCATAATCATGTTGAAAATGAAACAAGATAACCCACTTTTCATGCATCAATGCGAACCTTAACAAAACATTAAGTTTCATCTTTCGCATTTACAAAGTTTTCAATTGAAAATTATACACGATTCGACACAATTGTATTCACGACAAAAAAAAAGAAAACTTTCAAAATACTACACTCTTCATGCGAAATTTTCCTTTTGGAAAACATTTTTCTTATTTTATTTACATTATATAATACAGAAATTTTGCGTATATCATGCGTTATAAAATAATTTCACGATTTAACACTTTATATAGTTATAAATACGTCGATCGTTTCTCGTAAATAAATATCAGTTTCTTTTTCATCGTAAATATTTATACTTATCTTTTCACACTGCGTCTCATAAAAAATGTATCCATTATATATATATATATATATATATATATATATATATATATATATATATATATATATATATATATATATATATATATTTAAAGCAAAATATTTTCCGTAGACATTATTTTTAGCGAAATTTCACAACTTTTGCTATTAAAAATAAACTCGACGAATAAAAAAGCAATTCATACTAATTTAACGGTGAATAAATGGATTTTTTTTCACACGCAAAATACGTCTGTTCCAATTTGTCTTTTAAATTTATAGCTATTGTTCATTTTAAAATAGAAATATATATATAAGTGTTAAAATAGATATAAAAAAAAGAATTCTAGATTATATATCGTTATCAGTTAATATATATTATTACGGTAGGTTAAGATACTGTGTATTTACGTGACGCAGTTCACCGGAAACGTAACCAAATTTAGCTACGTGATATCATCAAAATATACGTGATAAGTGATTATTATTGCTCTGTATTAACAGTTTGCTATTAATAACGAAGAAAATGTTCAGCGTTTTATTGTCTATAAACAGCGACGTAACTAGGATTGGCGTCATTCGATGCAATAATCTCATCTATCTTAGAATTTTATATTTGATCGTAAAAAAATCATATTCTTTATTTGCGCGCTTCTAAGTATTAAAAGTGATACTTTTATTTTTTGCATGGAATAACTATTAATAATAAAAGAGGACAACGTGAAAAAATATTTAAATATAATGATTATTGATTTTAATTATTTCCAAGGGAAAAAATCGTTATTTCCATTATGGAAATATTTCCATTCATCTGCTAAATAATATTATCTGTCAGCATCTCCATTTTCAATAAAAGTTTTCTCATGATGAAACCGTTGAAAGTTTTAATTCTTCGTGTTTTTCACGTTCATTTTGTTTCGAAGAATTTTATAAAAAAAAATCTCTACACTAAATTATATAAAATATATTACGAAAAAAATATATATAAAATTGATCTTAAAATAATAATATTTCAAAATAGAATTTTCAATTCTAAAATTTATAAATATTTCTATTGAAATTAGATTAAATATCACAAAATGTTGTTTCTAATTTCAATAGAAAAAAGAAACAACATTTTGTGATATTTAATCGCAACAAAATTAATTTTTGAACTAATAATTTTCAATTAATATAAACTTTATCGACAAACTTTTTTTATATATGTATATAATTCATATATGATAAATAATTATTACATTTTATTATTAAGAATTAATATTAAAATAAATTCCAAGTAACCTATAATAACTTAAATGACTCGTTTAAAATTTAAAAAAGACTTTTTAAAACGATATAATTGAATTTTGATATTTAAGTAAAAAACGTACCACGTTTATATGAAATTTCACATTTGTTGTACGAAATTTATTTTATCCAAAAATATTTTTTACGATATATAAAATATAATAATTAATAATTGATAGAATTCTCTTTCAAGTATTGAATTTTAAATTGAATCGAATAATCGATTTTAATTTTCGCGAAGTGATTATAAATTTAATCAAAATAAATACAAGGACATCCGTTGTTGTTTACGCTTTTACAATTAATTTTATTTACTACATCAAATAAACTCTATAGTTTTTGAATATTTAATCCTCTTTAGCACATAATTTTTCACTTTTATATATATATATATATATATATATATATATATATATATATATATATCATGATAATTTATACGTATTTTTAAAGCCTCGCTCATGCATCGTATTTTATTTAAAATAAAATTATATATATATATATATATATATATATATATATATATATATATATATATATATTCTTTTCAGAACATTGTCATAAATTCTGTGAAAATTCGGCGACAACAAAGGTTCGTATATGTAATTCAATACGTGCATATATATATATATATATATATATATATATATATATATATATATATATATATATATATATATATATATATATATATTGTTCAATTTTTTTTTATCAAAGCCTATTTTTTCCATTTTCTAACCGATAAAAAATTTCTAAATCCCCAATATATTTCGTAATTAAACTTTTATCGTTCGGTGGTTTGAAAATTTCGAATTTAGATAATATATGATGTATAAAATTCGATTAAATACAAAATCTGATAAACATTTTTTAATATGTTAATTTTCACAGTAAAACCGATGATAATGAAATTTCACCGATATCGGCTTTTACACGCCGTTATTAATAATTTAACCGATCAAAATTTTGATCGTTTCCGATAACCAAAGTTAAATTTGCCGCGATTAATACATCAATCTCTTTGTGTCGAGCTTGTAACTGATATTAGATTAAAATATTGCAGGATTTTCGTTTTATCTTCCTTGTTTAATATACATGTTGTTATCTCATAACGAATTACAAACGCCTTAATTGCATTCCACATTTCGTAGAACGTAATAAATTCACCTAAATATATTGAATTATATTTAGATTAATCTATTCGCGCGTATCGCGGCTATAATTATTATTTAATATCATTCAACTAAATTATATTTTCATTCAATTGGAAATGTTTTAATTATGAAATTAATGATAAAATAATAATGAATATTTTATCGACGCAATGTTTAAAATTGTTGATTTTCAATTGTAACTCTGAACGATAATCATTAAGAATAAAGAGACGAAATATATTTCTTATCAAAGTTTTGCCTATCTGTAAATTTAAAAGTTTCTTCGTCATTAAACGTTGCGTTGTTAATTTCATACTTCGGATGAGATTTCGAATAAAAATTGCTCTCGAACGAAAAACGTTCTAAATTATCTCAATATAGAAGAAAACCGGAGAGAAAAGTTTTTTTTTTCATCGATATTTAAAAAAAATGAAAAGCTGCCCTTCCTAAAATATTATAAAATTTGTGTACATTTTATGCAAAAGTTTCAAATCACTTTTATACAGTATAACGTTGCAAATACTTTGAATTTTATTTTTAATTCCAGTACAATATTTATATATTTTGTATTTAAAATTTGCCTAAAATACGTACAATTTTTAATTGAATTTTTGAAGAATCCTATCAAATTTTTATATTATCTCAAAATTTAAGATTTTTATTATAAATATTGGGATTTTATCTCAAGTATTGGAATTGAGATGAATTTATCCCAAAATTGAATATTTATATATAAATATATATATATATATATATATATATATATATATATATATATATATATACCATATATATATATATATATATATATATATACCATATATATATATATATATATATATATATATATATACCATATATATATATATATATATATATATACCATATATATATATATATATATATATATATATATATATATATTCAAGTATTTACAATTTTTCAATAATGTTCAAAATAATTTATATATTCTCATTTTTCTTATATTTTATAACAAAAAAAATCAATATGTCATGTATATAATTTTTAATCTAAACTTTCACCACATATTATTATTCGACATCGTATTTACATTCAAATAATAAACACTCAACAACCGCAAGTTCTCTACGTGAAAATCTTTTGTCACTCGATACACATCAATTCAAGTTGAGCAAATAGACGTTCGCTTTGAGCGAAACTCGAACATTTCACCCCATAAGTGGTCTAAGGCTTTTCGGTTTTACCATCCCTATTTTCATCCCTTCGAAAACCACCCCCTTTAACTCTTATCATACAGCGTACAAATATTATGATTATTTGCTTTTTCTTCGTCTGTACAATTCTGCTTTATCTCGTGAAAACTCTGCCGGTTTTCCATTATTAAACACGTGTGCTGAGCTCACCTCGTTTGTTCCGTCGTCAAATCCAGATTTTCCTTTAGAAATTGAAATAATATTGAAAATGGACGCTTTTCGTCGTTTTCGAATCGGTTTTTCGTGAAATTTGTTCTCGTTTTATATTAAATTTTGTCGTTGTTCATTTAACGAACGCATTACGAACAAAACTTATAATGAGATTTGAGTAAAGCAAATTTATCACATATTATATTATATAATATAAACATATTATATTATATAACAAAATTTTTTTTTTCATATTTCCACTTTACACTATATAAAATAATTTGATTCCTTGTAAATCAACGATGTGTATAAATAACAATCATCAATAATATAAAAATATTTTTCTGATTCTTTCGTTATATTTTTTTCGATTTTCATAATAAAAAACATACATTCATTTGAATGTATTTTTTTTATAATGAAAATCAATTTTTTTTTACGGATAAATAAACAACAACAATTAACCTTTATTTATTTAGAATTTTACGGATAATTTAACTTCGATGTGACAAAAGCGATGTGACACTTTAAGTTTCACCTTTACATTCATCACGTGTAAATAATCACTTTTTTTCTATCTCGATCTAAATTTTTCTTTCTTTTTTTATATTTTAGATATTCTAAATCTAATAATATAACCGCTGTTTTCTGTTGGACCTATACGTGTTTTTTTTAGGGTGAAAAAAATCGCTTTAGATTTATTTTCGATTACGCGTCATGCGAAAAACATTATCGGAAAAACTTGTAAACTCTCAAGGATCAACGTCGTAAACTTGGTGCGATTTCTTCATACGGGAAAAACTCTTTTCACGTTTTTTTTTCGTCATCATTTCGACAGCTTATTAACTTAATAGATGTATATATATATACTCGATTTTTCTGATGTCGACACAAAAAAATTATCGCGAATAAAATTTTATTTGCCATAACTTGGACTCGTTAAATCGAATGTATTATATATGTTTATATATGTGGAAGTGATGTTCTTTAAATATCATCAAAGTTTTTTTTTCTCCTTCTGTATAAAAATATCGTTTTTTTTTCTCGTTTGAAATCAAATATTTTCGGTTGTTTGAGTGTTTTCCGATAGCATTATAACGAAATAATGTAATTGACTTTCAAATGATACATTTTTCTTTAGCGTTTCCATTTTATTTATTATTATTCTAAGTTTAACGCGCAATTTTACGAAAAGACGGTCATTGTTATAAAGCGAAAATTTTGCTAGGTTTCGATTGTTATTCGACTAATCTTTGTTTTAATACATAATAATATTTTAATCAATACAATTTTATTATTATTAAAATAATGTTCATTTCTATTTATTTTTATATCTTAAATATATATATATATATATATATATATATATATATATATATAATATAAAATTATAATCGAATCCGATTAATATGACATTAATATGATAATTTAGTGTTACGTCATATAAACCAAAGTGACATACTAACTAGACCAAGTAAAACGAACATTTTAAATTGAAAAATGCTTGATGTGTCGTATTATCTAATGTCGCACTAAAATATTTTAGGTATACATATTTTTATGTCTATTAAATAAAATTTATATTATCAATCCTTTAATCTATATACCAATGTTATTATTTATATATCATATGGTAAAAAAATCTCTAATAAATATAATATTTATAATACGTTCAAATATCAAAATTTAAAATTAAAAAACCGAAACTAGAATCAACGACCTTAATAACGAAAATGAGAACAAAAACAACAATATGGATTTAAATTCGTATTTTCCTCTTTCATCTTTGTCCTAGTTATGAAACGAATTTTTTTAGAATTTATTCGCAAAAAAATAGAATTTTTCCTCATCCCTATTAAGGATGGAACGGAACGTCGCGAATACAATTATTTCCCTCTGTGATCCTACATCCTATTTTGAAAAAGCTCAAAAGGCGAAAGTTTAAAGGGTTAAATTGAGGAAACGAACGGAACATGTTTTTAACCCATCTTTGTACGAAAACCGAATTTCCGAAATGCTTCGTTAAAAATCATTCTAGCGTGTCTAAACCGTGTTCGAATAGTTATACTAAAAGCTTCATTAAAAATTTTAAACCGATTTAATTAAAACTAACATGTAATTCAACAAGTCGTATTATGATATTAATATTCAAAACAATCATATTTATATATATATATATATATATATATATATATATATATATATATATATATATATAAGTAAACATTTTGTTCTATTCAATATTATTTATAAACGAAATAATTCTCATTTATTGTATATAACATAACAAAGCTATTTCTCCTTATTTTGTATTGTTTTATTTGAATTTCATCCCATATTATATTCAAAGAAGAGTATTTTGTGTTTCTATAAATATTTATTAATATATTAAAATCATATATTTTAATAATAAAATTGTCACTATATTAAAAAATATTAACAATATTTTTTTATATGTATAAAATCGCTTATAAATTTAATTATTGAATAACTACATCAATATTTTATATTCATATATAAAAATAAATCGATATAAAATCTAATGTTGAATTGTAAACACTAAATTAAAATATGACGATAATATATTCAATATATAACTTCTAAAATTTAGAATAAAAATTTAAGAAAAACAGGATCAAGATTTTCACAAAAAAGGATGAGATTAAGAGGAAAAGTAGGAATTTATATAATAATAAAAGCAAACACGGCGAGAACATCAACAATGGAATCTTTTGTTTCATAGTAGAAGTTTTCAGCTTTTCCGCCTAATAATTTGTACAACAGTACAGGTCAGTTTTTCTCGTTGATTAAATGAATTTTCCTTCTCGCAAAAAGCTAAATTTTGACCCTGTCTTCTGCTTCAAAGTTTACTGGCTCTTTAATTATTATTAAACATCTTTTTTTTCCATCGAGTTAATTATTTCTGCATATATAATCTGTGTTTTGTTTCCATATAATATTTTTAACGAAAGTCGTATAAGAAATTATTATCATATATGAAATTAAGAAGTTCTGAATAAAGTAAATATTTTATAAATAAATTTCATTGATGATTTTTTTTTGTAATAATTTATGATTTCTTATGATAAAAAAATATACACAAAAAATATTTTCCATAACCAATTTATACAATAAAATATTTTTATTGTCTTTTGATAAAATTGAAAATGTCAAAAAATCTTTATTTACGTGTATGTTTGTTTATTTATTCCAAAGCAAAATTTTATATAACCCTATATAAATGTCACTTTCAATTTACTGTAACCGTTCGTTAAAGTATGAAAACCGCTAAAACAATTGTATAAATTTTCACGTGGAAAACGCTCCGAAAATCATTTCATACAAAGCAATTTAAATATTATATATATATAAAATATTTTACAATAATTTTATCAAGAATAAAATAATTGTAAAATTATTGTTTACAATAATTTTATCAAGAATAAAAATTGAAAATGTTTCTGGAAATTATAAAATTTTATTACTTTTCATTTTTTAAAGTAGTGCACACGTCAATCTAGGTTGATTTGTGTTATAAAATAATACAATAAAAAATATTTATATGAAAAAACATCGCGGAAAATTCGCCTAAAATATAAATATTTCGTGGTAAAAAAGTTTTTTTTTCGAATATCGCGTGTGTCATTTTCGACTAAAGATAATCGTTTTTTAATGTCTTTCAGAAGGGGGGCGGAACTCCAAACAATAAAAAATATATAAATATTATACATATAATATATGGTGAAAAACTCCAGACTTGCAAATATTGTTGACTTTATTATTTTTATAAACATCACATTAAAATTATTTTGGAAATTTTCCGCTTTCAAGCTAATTTATTATAATATAAAACTGAAAAGGGTCGAAATAATTTCGTTCAAATATTTTAATGAAACATTTTGAATTTCACATCTATATTTCAAGGATATTATTTTATATCTATATGAAAAAAAATAGATTGTAATAAACGCAAATATTAAAGTTTATTTCAAATACATTGCATATTTTTTTTCCACAAACTCTTTCTATAATTTATACCTTTCATTATTATTCATTGAAAATAAGTATTTTTTTTATAATTTTAGAAAAATAAAATATAAGAGTTATTATTTGACTTCCTTTATTGAAAATATTATTTTTTACTTTCTATTCACGATGAAAGTATTATTATTGGATAAAAAATATTTTTTTTTATAAATATTAATAAAGCGATAGAAACCCAGCCTTTTCAATATTGAAATCATAAAACCTATAAAATACAAGTATTTAATATTCGACTACAATAACTATAACATTTTCCTTTATATTCACAAAAATATCGTCGTATGTTCAGAAAAAAAATCATCAACAGCATATTTTTGTTAAGGATTCATATTTATTTTCAAAAATTGCAAATATTCCTTTAGAACTATTATCGATTTCAATTTATAACTTTTTTCCTCTGCTAGATTTATATAGTCCTTTTTATATAATATAAACTCTTTATAAAAATCAACTAAGGTGTATGAAACTATTTTTAATCTACACATATGTATATAAGTTATATTTAAAATATTTCAATTTATTGGATTTTTTCGCATTTTTTATCATGTATTTGCAAATACATTTAAATAAAAAAATAAATGCAAATCTCTTAGAAATCGTTTGTCGATTTTTCTTCAACAAAGTAAAACCGAAAAATTTTTTTTTCGTGAAAAACTCATTTGTATTTCGAATTCGTTGTCCGTTAATAATTAAAAAAAAATACCCTAAACGAACCATTCATTGTTTAGTACTATTTTATCGAATTTTTAAAAATGCGTTTCAGTTATTTTTACAGCTCAATTATAGGGTTGGTTTTATTTTTGTATTTTATTTATATTTTTAACAAGAAATCTAAATATCTTACGATATATTTATTAGTCGATTATATCGCTTTGAATATTTTCATTATATATATGGAATATATACGTAAATATTTCAAAATTTTTTCGCATGAACGCAATTTTTATTTGCGAGAAAAGTGGGTAGTTTATTTGAAAAATAATTATGAAATACTCGTATATCGGTTCAGTAAATTCTATATAAAATAAAAAAAAACTGAAAAATTAAACTTCCATTAATATACATTTCCCATTAAATTTCATTTAATATGAACAATTTACATAATTTTAAAATACAATAAACGATTAATATTCTTGATATTTTAAAATCACTATGCATTTGAAATTAGTTAAGAAATGAAAATTATTTAAGCTATATTATATTACTTGAATTACTATACTTCATAAATAACAATACTCGAATATTCAAGTCGATAATTTATTATCGACCGAAATCTTCAAATATGTGTTTATTATATCAAACAGATTGATATTATTTACTCTTTAATTTTCAATGCGATCGATATATATATATATATATATATATATATATATATATATATATATATATTTAATATTAAAATCTTAATTTTATCATTAAAGGGAAAACTTTGAATTCCGCTCACGATTATTCCTATACGACCGACGACATAATGCAAACATATGATAATTTTCCTTCCGATAAATTCGTGACCGTTCGCATTTTCCGATTTATGTACGGTCGTGTTGAAACTAAAATTTATTTGTTTTAATTAAAACGCCTCCATATATCATCCAGCGGATGTAAATCTGATGACGAAATTGATTTTAATTCGTCGCCGAAGCGCTTTTATGAATTAATGAACGCGTCGAACGAGCGCCGTGTGCGGAAAAGCGAAAGCTCGTCGACGAAAAGCGTCGAAATTTTCGCGCTTTTATTTCGCATAATAAAAATTCCGTTCGCATATTTAATTTTATATCGCCGACGTAAATATCGATAGTGCTGTAAATAAATACTATATAAAGTAAAAATGAAAAAAAAACATTTACATATTAAAATTCGTGACGATTTTTAATAATACACCAGACTATGCTTCATCCGCAATAAAAAGCTGCAAATCCAATTTTTAAGGTTCGCTTACTTCGGTCGCTCGTTGAATTTTCACAAAAAAAATAATGATAAAAAAGGTTCTATGGCTCGTTATTACTTTTACTTCGGTTTATATGGACAATTTCCAGCGTTTTCTACTTCATCGTTGTCCCTCTGAAACGTTTCTTCATCTTATATATTATTTGAATATCTTTTTTTTTTGACAAATCTTAATTGTCGAATCGACTTGAACTTTTTCTTGTTCTATTTTCAATTTTTTTTCTCTTATAATGGCAGATATAAAAGAAAATTTCGTCGAAAATGTATTTAATTGCTGTAAGAAAAGCTCAGTCTTGAATATTATTAATATATATATATATATATATTTATATATATATATATATATATATATATATATATATATTTATATATATATATATATATATATATATATATATATATATATATATATAAAAGAATTTAACTTAGAATTCTGTTTTAATAATGTAACATTTTCAAGAAAATTGTTTTCGATTATCATACGTAAATATTCTTATAAATCGTAAAATATATAAAAATATTATGTTAAAATTTTAATAAAAAAATATTAATATATTCAAGAAAACGTTTGTTTTATATTAATATATTGCTAAAATAAGATTATCACTTTTTTAATATGTTCAATCATATTTCATTATATTTGATTTTTATCATAAATTAACTATGGAAAATATAAGAAAAACACTGAAAAGTCAGTTATATTGTTATTTTACAAAAATATGTTTCAAAAATTTGTATTTTTATTCTTTGAAATATTTTAAAAATCACAATTGAAATTATTAATATTAATATAATATTTGTTTAAAAAAAATATCGATTATTTCATATATAATATAGAATATATTATAAAAATGAATATCCTTATGAAAAATACAGACAGCATAGCGCGTTTTATCCACCTTTTTTAATATTATATTTTCATAAGCTCCCATATTATTAGACACTTTGGAAAATTTCCTATTCGAATTTTCACACAAAAAAAATGTAGGTTTATTTTGAGTTTTCACTCGAGCGATTTTATTCGCCTTTCAATTTCATAGGCAAGTATTTTTTTTCTCTTACTAGACTAAAATTTTGTCTTATAAATGTTGCGTCACTATGATGTTCAATGGCAGCATAATGTGAGATTTTCCACGCCTTAAGGATTATAAATATTGGAAAAATAAATGGACGTTAAAGAACCATAATAAAATTTTATCTGTTTTATATCAATATTGCGAATTAAAATCAATTTTGATTTATAACATATAATATATCTATGTAACTATTTGTTATTAATATATGTTTTATCAGTGCATTTTAAAAATTAAACATATTTTGATTTATAAAAACCGTAATATAATATTTAATTCTCTCAACTCTATTTGTTAACTCCATGAGAACTATGAAAAAAATCGTCGCAATTTTCCGGTATCGAGTTGAATAACTAAAGATTTACTAATATAAGCCTTGTTATAACACTAGCACTAAAACCTATTTAAACCTTAAGGCTTAAGATCAAAGATGCGCGATAACGGATTAGTTCAAAGAGATACTGAAAGCATTAATTCCAAAGCCTGAGCGTGCCGCTTGTAAAATTGTTAATTAAAATACACTCAGAATACAATATTAATAAAATCAATCCTATATTCCTTTTCACATACATTTCGATTTCCACTATATTAAATGTTGACACATTTAACACGTTAACTGCCTGGAAGATTTTGATATTTATATTTTTTTAATTATTTAATCGCAGTTTTTTCAACAACAAACGTTATGACGTTTTTATTTTTGCACTGAAAATCGCGATTTGGAAAACGAAAATGTAATTTTTGTATGAAAAATTGCAAAATATCAGTGGATTGGATTGAATTTGCTAACGGGAAAAAAACGCGAAAATTTCAAAATTAACAGTGTTTATTATGTGGATTTTTCGTTCAAAATTTGACCCGATAGAAAAATACCATACTGAGTAGATTATTTCTGTTTTTTTTTTCTTAACATAATAGCAATTTTAATAGTAATTATTTTAATGATATAAAATAGCTTTATATGGTATATTACATGAAGGTATTTTAACTTACGACGTTAATTCATTGCTATCCAAAGTTTGTAGCTCGACATCCGGTTTTCCATTATATCCAAGAAGAAATAATTACAGTATTTATGTGTGTAGTATGTATGTATATGTGTAATGCGTATTTCACTGGAAACATAGATAAATAACTTATTGACGAGCTTTCTGCAATAAAATGGGTAAATTCAGGTTTGTCAAACTTGCAACCTTTTAAAAAATATCGCCTATTCACAATAGAAAAATATTTTTACTATGAATAAGCGATAATTAATATATTTCATAAGACTATATAAAAATTCAAAATATTTTTTTAAACGAAAAAAAGTTACGTCCTACTGATCTAATATAAAACATATTAAATATTATTATTATTATTAGTATTATTATTATTATGTAATATTTTTAATTGAAATATCCCATTCATTTATTACGTCTGTCATGAAAATTCACGTATGCGACCCACGAAAACCCTGAACTTCATAATACCTGCTGTGATAATAAATTTGTTAAATTTATTGATGACAATTTCCAATTAAGACTCGATTCAATTTTATTATTTATTTCTTGTATACTTATGCTTTAATCTTTAAATGATATTTACATTTTGAAATTCTATGTAATTTTCCAAATAAAATAATCTAAAGGAAAATGAATATATTTAGGACTATATAAACAATTCGCTAAAACAATTACAATTATAAAAATCTTCAACGAAACTTTATTTTCTTTCAATCATCCAATGCGGGTACAAAAAAAATATTTTTAAAGTAAATATACATATATTGTAATCCAGGTGTAACAAACTAAGAGCTCTGATAATAAATACTGAAAGTATTCGAAATCCATCCAAAATGGTAAAAGCTATAGATTATTTAGCATCCCGAAAGCTTTCTGCTCTAACAATACAACAATTTTTTTTTTTGAAACCTTCGTAAATTTATCCTGTCCTAAACACACTTCATATTGGATGTAGGATAGGACTTTCATAATCGAATCTCGCTAAATATTTATAAAAGCTATTGCTTTACGTGCGACGATCTGTTTGCACGGATACGATTCTCGATTTTAGTAAATATTCTTCGGTGAAATAAAGAAAATTTCGACAAAATTAAACGGATGAAACGTGAAGCTTAGCGAAAAGCTCAACATAAATATATCTTTAGTTTTTATCGAAAAAAAAATTATTACTTTATTTTTTTTTTTAATAAAAATAGATTTTATTTAATTTGTTCAAAAAAAAATTAAATATTTAATACTCATCAGTTATTGTTAATAATTAGTTAACGAAGAAACGTTCTATAAATTAATTTTTAATATATTTTTTTTATATAAGATGTATTATATAAAAAAAACATATGAATCTGTTTGAAATTTATATATTATTAAAATTATTTTTGAGAGGAAATTTTGATAATTTTTTTAATAAAAATAATTTTATACGTGTAAAATTATATATTGGCGTTATATAATCATTATTAAATTACGATATTAAGAGGCATAATTATATATTTTGCTATTTTTATTAGAGGAAAATGAATTTTTCGTCGCATTAATATTATATAATAAAATTTTCCGATGCCCGTTTTTCTCTTTTGTTTTTCATAATAAATAAATATTTCATGGCTATGAAAAATAAGCAATAAACCATTAAAAAGCAATATTAATTTGATGAATTGTTTTATATTATATAATGAAAATTTTTTTCAATAAAAATTAAAATTTGCTTAAGAATTATTTTCATTATTTTGCTTCCTCATTTTCGGGTTATTTTATTTATTTAAATAATATCTTTCATCGGCTTAATACAATATGAAAGAACCTTTTTATTATTCGAAACGATAAGAAATTTTACTGAAATGAATATTTTATAATGATTATTCAATCAAATCGTCTACGATGAATGTTTAGATGTTATTAATTAATATTATTATTTTGAATCATAATTTTATGAATAATCTTTTTCCGATATAATAAATCAGTAAAAATATCGCTATATTCACTATTTCTTTGAAGTATTTCAAAAAATGAAAATGTTTGACACTCGTTTTAGCTCTTCAATTTCATACAAATTTACGAAATTATATTATCGAACTGTCAAACGCCTTTTTCACTGATAATTTTTCTTTCTAGAAACCATTTTCACGTGAATTGAACCCTATGAAATATCCATTTTTCGAAAATAACCATCAAATATATGTATATATTATATATATATGTATCATACAATAGAAAAATAAACCAGACAAAGATAAACGAAACTCCTTCACGAATGAACCATAACGAAATTTAGACAGACGCAGAACATGTTCAAAGATAAGATTTTCACATTTTCTACGAAAATATTCCCGACGGTTTAAAAGTGAGAACAAAAATTGAACACCGTAATATTCTCGAAATATGCTCTATCGTTTCTAAATTTCAAAATAGAACCGTTAAAATCCGCCATTTTACATTGCAATATAATACTCCGTGTTATGAATAAAAATAATTTTAAAATATTAATTAAATCGTCTTCATAACAAAACATAAATTACTCTATATACGCCATTTATATTAATGTAACGATATATTATAATAATATGTTAATAAAATATATACTAAAGGGAATATCGACATCATGTACGATTTTATTAAAAATTCACGTATAAAATTTTAATATTGAATCGACATATTGTAAAATAAACGATGAATATTTCGATAACGATAAGTGAATATTTTATTATAAATAATATTAAATATTATATAAGATTTTTTTTATGTCTTCATTTATTGAACATTTTATGAGATAATAGGCGAAATTTCATAGCGTGTCCTTTTTTGTGACCAATTTTCATTTCAGAGATAACTAAAAATCGTAAAGAATTAAATAAAAAATATGGAACAAATACTAAAACTGATTTTTTTTTTCAAAAATTACAAGTAATCTTTATAGATACTATATTTAAATTAATCGTTAACTCAAAAATATTAACTTATTAACTTACTGTCAAGTTACTTTACGTTGACCGTATAAAATTTTTTTTTGCCACTATAATAATAAATATTCTTTTTAATTGCTGTTAGATGATTCATAAATATAAATAAAGATTTTTATTTCAATTTACTCATCTAATTGAATTTCATTCGTGAAACCCACTCGTGATATTTATTATCGACGGCCATCTCTTTAGTAAAAATGAAATGAAATTAACGAAAACGATCAAACTACATATGCTTCCATTTTCCCAAAGTTCATATTGGTTCGACTACCCTCATTATTATTTTTTATATCAATTTAACCCCTCTAATTAGAATTTCGTGTGATAGAGAAGCACTCAACATGTGACGTTCATTTTTGACGGCTATCTCTCCGTCATATATTTTCATCATTCATTCGATTATCTAAAAAAATATTTTTCGTTATTAACTGTAAACTACAATTTTACACAGAATCGTAAAATTTCTCATTGAAAGGGATAAATTGAAATATGAAAAATTAAAAATCGTCAAACGAATGTTAACTTTGACAAAATAATCGATTAAACTCATTTCATATCGCTCAATCTGAAAAATAACTATTAAAATGAATATCATAAATACGTCTATATCATATATAAATTATAAAAATAAATTAAAATTATATTTTTTTCAAGAGTTTTAAAAAAAAAATAAAAAAATAAGAAAAATAATATTTTTCGTTATTTCAACATTTTATATCACCTAATCAAATTATTAAAGGATAACTGTTTGTATTATTCTATATCTTTTACTATATATGTCACATAAAAGATTTTTTTTAAATCGAAAGCATAAATTTATACTTTATTATATAATATGTATTTAGTAATTTTAGATTTCTTTTTTTTAATGTTCTATTATTAATCAACGGAAGTAATATATACCATAATGAACCGCACCTTTCCATTAATAATACAATAAATTTTAACCAAAAAAAATATACATTTAATCAATATATCAAAATCCAGTAAATTATTTAACACTTCCTCTATTACAAAACATATATTAAAAATAAAACGGTAAAATATATTAAGCGAAATTCGCGTTTTAATTAAATAATTAAACTTAATCTAGAACATACTCGATATTCTCGTATATTCAAAAAGAAAATTCTTTCAAGAATCACTTTATTCTAAGAAATGATTACTGTTATTATATATGTAACCTTCTCCTTCCTCTTGTTTTAACCCTTTGCGGATTTTAGTCTGGTTAACTTAATTCACACAATTTATCCATCGTCTTTACTTTAAATTCTCATTAATAATTCGTACAACTTTAGCGCTCTCATATATGTAGTTAGTAAATTATTTTTCTTAATCAAACTTTCAATCTAAGATTAATTCAATATATTATACTATATTTTTTTTTTCTATACAACAATAAATATTTTATTGAAAATATTTTTATAACTCAATATGAAAATATCCTAAAATATATTTTCGTCGTTTTTTATATATAATCGCAATAATACTTCGTGTACTGAGATATTATTCGTTTGACGTATTACATTTTCCTCTATATTATTTTTTTATATCGTACATCCTTCGTAATGTAATCGACATACTCGTTAACATGGTAATTTTAGTGTAATTGGTGTTGACACGAATCGTATTTCGCTTCTTCATGAAGCATCGTTGATTACCTGTCAAAACTTCAAAAGTGCTCGTTTTCAATACAATATACCATAATTAAAATATATTACAGTATCTCATATAATATAAAATATTCGGTCAATTTTTATTTTTAATATATCTTTTTTTTTTTGAATACGTGAAAATCGCAATGTGATTGATGTGAAATAACGTTGAAAATTAAATGCATTTTCAATAATTATTTGAGCAAAAATCAATTTATCCCATCCAAAAAAGGTGTGCTAAAACAATAAGATATATTTTTTTCATTTTATTTCATAATAAATTTTCTTCACTTCTTCTAAATTGATATATAATACAATTGGACTGAAGAACGTTTTTCACGATTGAACAATTAAAAATTTGTAAAAAATAGAAAAAAAATCTCTTTCAACCGGAATGCAAACGATAAATATATTTTTATTTAATTTACATCAATTTTCCTCGAATCGCTTTTAATAATATCAAATGAATCTCAAGTGATAAGAAAAAATGTCTAAAAGAATTTCATTTTGTAAATTGAATTGCTTAACGTTAAAAACCTTTAATTCTATTAGTCTCCTTTTATGTTCTCTTTACGAAAATTTATCATAAATCTATATTTTACATTATTATATAAATCGTCTGACATTTTTCAACAACCCTTAAGAATTTAAATCTCCCTTTTTTATTATTTTATTTGTGTAAATTAATTTTTAAACTAAGTTTTTTTTTCTTTTTATCAACAATTATAGCTGAATTTCTTTGTTTTAATATGCATTATGAACATCCTTTCCCTTATATTAAGTTTTTGAATATATCTACATTTATAAAATAAATGTATTGAATTTTAAATATAGAATATAATATAAAAATTTTAGATATGGCTACATTAAAAACAAATATAATACATTAAGTAAGATTAATGAATTTACCACATAAAATGTGAGCGACTGCTATTAAACTTGAAAAAAAGGTCAAGATTTACAAAAAAAAACTATAATTCCGATTTACAGCATTATGTATTTAAATAAAATTCTAAAATTTTAATATTTTTTTGTCTCTTGCAATATAATATAATTAAATATTAAGTTGTTCGTATTTTTTTTTATATTCTTGAATTTTCCCGTTCGGAAAAAAAGGTGGAAATTCTGCCCGCAAATAAATCTTCGCAAAAACAAACCGTTTAATTTACTTCTGCGCAATATTATAAATTATAAAATGAAAAATATATTTGGATTTGCATTTTTCGGTAAATTTTTCCTTATTCGTCTTAATTCTCTCGAACGTGAAATCGTTGAATTATTTACGACGTTTTCAAGTCTCGTAAATCTAAATATATACAATTTATATATTTTCCTATGAGGCATTATGTCTCACGAAAAATTTATATCATTTCTAAACTAAAAACTATGATTTCTGCTTGAATTTGTTGAAATATGTAAGTATTTTTTATACTTATTAAAAATATACACTGAATATTTTTATTTTGTTTTATATCATTTAGAAAAATGTTTCGTGTAATATTTTCTCTATTGACATTGTCATTTTTCCTCTCCATTTTAAACATTTTTCTTTCCATTTTTCCGGAAAACAAGCAAACGTAATATGAAATACTTTGAAATATAAGCTTTTTGTCGTTAATATTTTTCATCTTGAAAACAAATTGCTGCTTTATTTATTATTATTTTCAACATAATGACAATTTTTAAACTCTGATTGTTATTCATTATACTACTATGAAATATTAAATAATGAATTTAAAGTATTAATATTTTCAAATATTTTTATTAGAAAATCGATTCATTATATATAATATAATATAAAAAATCACATATTTTCAATTCAATTTCCTATTGATATTTTCATTATATACTTATATTTACAATATTATCTTTATATAGATCAGTTATTTTTGATACATACTCGAGATTTAATCTTGAACGAAGTTCAATTGAACAAATAAAATATTTTCAAATGAATAAAAAGTTATATAACAATTCTCTTTATTCATAAATAGAACTAAAGACTTGATAGTAACCATTCATATTTTTATTAAAAAAAAACTTTATTCACATATATATATTTATATATAAACATTATTTTCCTTTTATTCTTTAAAATTTTCTCAAAAATTTTGTATGATGATGTAAATAAAATATGTTAATATTATATGTAAAACCGTATTGTATGTCGAGCTTTAACCCTACAGTACCGAGCAAAAATAAATCCAAAGAGAGATTTACAACTTGAATATTGAGTATTTTCAGTTGATTTATATTGCGATATGTGGATAAAAGTTTTCAATATTTTATTATTTCGTAGAAGCGACCATGTCGACATGAAATATTCATCTATTTTAACGTTTATTTATATATATAAGGGGGAACACATGTAAATTTATATAATATATAATACCAATCTATCATTCGGTTTAGTGATAGCTCACAATCTCGATATGATAAATTATTAATATGGAAATTTGTCTGGCGTATCTATTATATGATAATTAAATAATGTTTATCATATTCGTAATGTATTAATAATATAAAATTACGAATCGAAAACCGACTAAGTTTATATAAATTTTTCGATATTTTATTTTAATATCTAATGATATTTCAATGTCAAAAAATAATATAGATTTTTTTTGTAATACTTTTTTTTAATATTAAATCAATATAAAACTTTTATGATAATAAATAATATGAAATTCAGTTCCAAATTTACTTTAATTCATTATTTATATTATTAAGATGACCAACGTTCTTCTTTTGAGAAAACTATTATTTTTTGTCCTGCTTTTTAAAATATATTTTTTTTGTAAATTTTCATATTAGATAATTATTAAGAGTTTTTAAACAGACCTAACAGCCTTTTTGGAATCTACCTAAAAAGCGAAAACCTTTTTTCAGATTCGATTTGAGTCATCAGAGTTTCGACGACTTCTTCTTCACAATTTAACAAATCTCAAGGAGTGATCCTGTTCATCCTATAAAATTGATCAATTTCATATGTTAATAAAAATATTAGATAATTCAAACTAATATAATAATAATTTAATATCAACTTTTTTTTCAATGGTCATAGAAATTATATGTCTTATTTTTATTAAATTATGATTTTTTTCTTATTTATACAACTAATTTTCCTTAAATCAATTTAATATTAAATACGAATTCATCAATAATTTAATTAATATTAACATACTAAAATCTTTATTATATAAAATCACAACAATTCTTCTTTATATCTATATATAATATATTATTCAAAAAATAATAATTCCATATATAACTTCAACCTTTCCTTGAATAACTACGATAAAAATAAATACTCAATATCAAAATAAATCATACACTAATAAATGGATTGCAATATTTATATTTTATATAAATATTTTTTAATATTTTTTTTTTTTAATAAATCGGATTATTATCGTTATATACAAACATATATATTTTTAATGAAAATATAAAGCAATAAAAAGGGGGGTCGCAAATCATTCGCATATTTTATGAATTGTAAAAGTAGCCCGTTATTCCGACGGCACATGATATTAATGTATTTTTATGGTCGTTTTTGAAACCCTTTTCGCGGGTTTTTCCTTTCCAAAATGGCCGTCGAACGTTTAAAATGGCTGACCTGTTGCTTAAACGTTTGCATCGTCGTCTCGTCGACCCGAAATCCACGTTTTACTTTTAATTTTATTTTATCCCTTTATTATTATTATCGGTATTATTTTTATCAGAATCGTTTTTTTTTTCGCTTAATATTCGTTTTATAGCCGCGAATATATGGCAATTTTACGGATGGATTCGATTTTTACGAGTTGTTTATCGTGCTTTTTATTATGAGCTTTTCGCGTAAAATTCGCGTCGTATCATTCGATAATCTTTTGTAGATTCGAATATCTAAATTATAACAGCTGTGAAATTTAAATCAGACAACTTGTATAAATATATAAACGAAATTGACTATTTAATATGAACTAATTAATTATTAAGTTTAAGCTAGTATAATTATTTTCACAATATTGAATTTAATATTTTATTTTACAACAAAAAAAATCTGAGAAAAATTACTATTTTTAACCATTTCAAAGAGAAAAATAAACTTCATCGTATTATTAATTGTTTGTTTAAATTGCATTTCAACTTCGACTAATTAAATTCATTCGCGGAAATCTTATCTTAACTCGCGAAAGCTCCATTACACGAGTGCAATGTTTCAATTAATTTTATTATACAAAAGCTCGCAAATAAAAGAAAAGAGAGTCAAAGAACACAATGCAAATTCATTGTTTACCATTTTCCATTGAAACTAAACGCCTTCGCGTCGAAGTGCGAATTCGAGTCGTATAAAAAAAAAACTTTTGAAGATCGTCGAGCTTAAATTGAAGCTTGAATCGATTATTTTATTTCGCTCGATGGTGAAGTCTAACGTTTTATATATTTAATTAAAGTCAGAGTGCGTTTTTAAACTTCGTTCTATTCAATTTCAAAATCTATATAAAAATAACCAATCTTTATCGTCAAATGATATTCAAAGTTAAGAAAAATAATTTTCTATGTCGTCAACTTTAATATTTGGCGTATTTCTAATATTCTTTTCTATTATTAAAAATAATACGAGCTTATACTTTTATGAATTTATTATAAGATATTATGTTTACTCGATTTTCTTATGTAACGTATTATTATTTAAATTTTATACATTATATTTTTTTCCGCAAAATTTTTATACGGCATAATATTTTTCTTCAATAAATCTCGATTTCGATAAAAGTATGAACAATATTTTTGTTATCTTTACGAAACTTGATAGCTAAAATATCAGTATTAATTTTTATGGTAAACAAAAACATGAATTAATTTTCTTGTTAGAATATTGATCTTAACGTTTATAGATATTCAATATTGTCGGAAAATATTTTCGTAAATAAACACACAATTTACAACAGACTTTCAGTAGTTAAAGAAAACTACCTTTTATACAAACGAAAACAATAAGTTATATGTTTAACTTTGAGAAAAAGAAATTATAAGAACTCGAAACTCACCTTTTCCTACTATAATACATACATGTATATAAACAATATATATATATATATATATATATATATATATATACATGTGTGGGTGTGTGTATGTATGTATCAATTATATATTTTATATAAATTAAGTATATTACAAATTTTCAAACTATAACGTATTTATATTTTATATATAGACATAAGACGAATTCCTTTAATAAATAATGATATCTAAATATTAAAGATAAAACTATTATTTCAACTATATGAAAAATTAAGAAGACACCGTTGTGATTCAAAAGTAAGCGTTCAAGGGATAATAATAATTTGAAAAAGAGATCTCAATTATAAAAAAAAAATAATTATATTTTTTAGGTATTCTCAAAAATATATATCAACGAGTATTATATATATAACTAGCACTATTTAATTATATAATTAAAATATCACCTCACACTTTTATTTTATTCAAATAGAAAATAAAAATACCCTTTGTTTTAATACTATGACGCAAATGACGGCTATAACCGTCAAAATCCTCGTTCTAATACGTACAAATGACGTCAACGTGAGTGTGAATACAATAATCCACACACACACACATACAAATTATATTATATATATATGTGTGTGTGTGTGTCTGAAAGGGATATTTTCACTTTTATTTTTCAAAATATTGTTAGATATCCAACATCAGTCACAGAAACAACACATCGAGCAGAAAACGAGATATTTTCACGGAGCAACGATAACACATCTCGGTTTCAACAACCTGTCTTTTTATCACACAAAAACGACCACACATAAACATTCATAGAATAGGATAGAACGGAAAAAATTTTCAGAATGAAAAAAATAAAAAAATAAAAAAAGACAAAACCCCAGATGACAGCGAAATAAATTCGAATGCCTCTCGCATTTTATACGACAAGACGAACGTGAAAAATAACACATCTCAACAAAAAAAAAGTATTACATATTACATTTATATATAAAATGTATACAATAATCCTATTTTCTACTCTAATGACTATTAATAGTGATATATATCGGTATCTTTAGTATTTTATATAACAATAGAAATTCGAGATTCCATTGTAAACGTTATATTAATCGTTGATTGTGAAACCGTTATATTATAATGTTAGTCCAATGAAAGCGAATACTTCAATCGATTTTATCAAAAAATAACACATACCGATAATTTTTTTTTTGATAAAAAAAATCTCGAAATTATACAGAATATACGTAGAATAATATGACGTATAAAATTGCGTAATTTATATAATACATATTTTTTTCGTATTAAATAAAAAATACCGATAACTCTTATGTTTTGATATATGATAAAAAAATATTTTTTTTTACTATGTATAATAAATATTTTAGTTGTAACTTATATACAATATTTATTTCATTTTTAACTTGACAGTTTTATGTCTTACACGAATGTCAAAAATCGCAAAAGCGTGTAACCTTATGTGACAAATACGATAAAAATTAATATTACTTTATATTCTTCGTTTACAATATAAACACATAATATGTATGAAATATGTATTATATATACCATTTATATATAATATAATTAATTAAAATTTATTCTTACCTGTTCAAAATAAAGATTAATGATGTTTTAAATAATGTAGCAATCTTCAATATTCTTTATAATAAATAAAAATCACATTTTATTTTTATAATAGTATATAAATTTTCAATATAATTAACGTTTTCATATATATATGTATATATATATATGTATATATATATATATATATATATGTATATATATATATATATATATATATATATATTAATTATAGAATACGGTTTAACAACGATTATTGACACAATAATAAACGATAGTTTTTTTTTTCTCAAATATAAATTTATATATTTCTAGGTAATGAATCTTTCGCGGAAAAATCGCGATTTTTTCATTTGTAAATCGACGGGTGAAAAGTTTCGAAAGCGCGATTGCTACACGTCTAAAGTTCGAGCGGCGTGAAAAGCGTGCGCAGCCTCCGACGGTTTTCCGGCGACTGCCAGTCACGTGTGAAAAGCTCTATGCGAAAAAGCTAGCACTTTTCCTGAGCTTTTCTCAATATGGCGACCGATTGAATAGTGCATTCCGTCGTGTTCGTCTTATTTATATTTTTTTTCCTTTTGTAACGCTTTTTATATTTTATATTCTTTTCTATTTTGTTGAGTCACGTTCTAGAATATTGTAGAATTACATTTCTATAAAAGATTTCATATATTTTATTATGAAATTGTATCGAATAATAGATTTTTTTTTCAATTCAAGAAATGATAATACGTATGCTTATTCAAAAATAATACAACGTATGTTATTCTTATTTACAAATAAATATTTTAAACTAATTTAAAAACTTTATAATTTATTTATAAATAATTATTATCTGCATATTACTTACTTATAGATAATATTGGAATAATAAATCAGAATCGTAAAGCCAACGTCATTATTAATCTAATCTCTACTTTTAAATGTTAATCACTATTTATATTATATAAACAAAATATTATTATTATATCTATTAAATGACAAAATAACACAACTTTTATTATATGTAATAAAATATTTTTATATTGTAATAATAAATTTAATAAAATAAACAAAATGTTGACGTATGATAAATAATCAATATTAAATATCAAAAAAAAATATTATCATTCAACTATTAAATATATCGCGTAATAAATAGATGTATTATATTCTTATATAACTTTATCAGCGAAATATCTTTATAAAATAATATAGTTCACTAGTTTAATCCTTGTTATTTAATGGTTTTAACGTTCATAGAACATTTTTCAGTGTGAAAAATTGAAAACCGAATAAAGAACTGGCAACGATCCGTGAAAGAAAAATGAACTAAAACTATGAAACTTAAAACGAAAACCATATTTTACTATTATAATTTTAAATATATTCTACATTTTTCCTGAAAATATGGTATATTTAAATTTCAATGAAAAAAATAAGAACACTAAATTTTTTACAATAATATTAAACAGTTAATGAATCGATCTCAATTTATAGTACAATAGGATATTATAATATATTTCGATAGATTTTAGAAAAAAAAAAAAAAAAAATATATATATATATATATATATATATATATATATATATATATTATAATATATAGTACTTCAATTTAATCCTCGCATTCAACATTAAAACTTTTACAACACGTAAGCATGTCGGTAAAGTTCAAAGTGTGCGGTATAAGAAAAGGGTTTATGATGCAATTTCCGTCTATTTCATCCGGTATACGGAAGGCTCTTGCTGTGTATAATGCAAAGCAACGTGAACCACGTTTTTGACTGACTATCAAAAATAACGTTTAATTAAAATTAAACGCAAAACGTTAACCTTACGGCAGGTAAAATAACACTTTCGCCGATTACGATCCGCAATTCTCGATATAACTATTAACAATATAATAATATAATTAACCGTTCATTAGAAAATATAATTAAAGGTGTATTTTTTATTTTATATTTATAATTAATGTAAATTCAAGAGGTTTCAATTTTTATCAAGATAAAATAATCCATATAAACTAATTGTAAAATTAAAAAAATCAAAATATTTTGTTGCTGTTGCCATTTTATTAAGTTAAAATTTCAATAACATATTTTTAGTCTTAATTAATAATTAATATATTTCACTTTGAAAAATATAATGTGCTTTAGTATTATCAGTCTTTTTGCCAGATGTATTATAGAAATCCAACGTAAATTGCACCGTATAAAATTTTACTCGCAAAAATGATATATATATATATATATATATATATATATATGTGTGTGTGTGTGTGTGTGTGTGTGTGTGCTTTAAATTCCCTATAATTAGTTAACACGAAATTCATAAAAATATCCATTTCAAAGTTGGGATAAAAATACTTTTTAACAGTAATATCAAAAATTCAAAGCAATTTTTATCCTCTTATTTTTGTAGAAGTGCTCTCATTTAATATTAATTCATTTAAATTTTAGTTGTTTGATATTTATAATTAAAATGAAATAAAATCAATGTGAAAAATTTCACTTCAAATGCAATGTTAAAATAAATTATGACTTAAAAATATTTTTGAGTGCTTCTACAATTTAATATTAATTTATTTCGATTTATATTATAATAGGATTATTTTATAATTACACATACTTCAACATTACAAAAATATTATAATTGAAAATGTTTATTAATATTATTATTTATTTCAATATTTTTATTACACATATTCATTTAAAATATAACAACCGGTTTCGAGCTCTTTTTCTATTATATAATTATTATAAATATTACATAATTTAAAAATAACAATTTAATATAATAATACAAATATTATTATTATTCGTTATCAACATAAATATTTTTTTCATATATTCTAATAAATAAAAACGCAATAAATCTGCACTAATCCGTTCAAAAAAAACAGATTAAATCATAAACTAATTATATTTAAATATTTGTATGAAAATATATAATAAAAATATTTTTTTAAATCAAATTTCACACAAATTTTACGCAGAAACATTACCTAGAATTGTCGTTAATTCGATTTCGAAACCGTAAACTTTGCCGTCGTATAAACATTCAGTCGTAAACTAAACACTTCTGTTGTATATCAGAATCTGTTTTCCGAAATCATGTTGATCAACGCCGTATGTTAATAACAATATATTAAAAGAAAAAAAAATGTTTTATAAGCGGCAATAATTCACAAAAAAAAACGGTGAAAATTGTAAATTCGGATCTTTTTCATGTTCTATTAACTGATTTTCTTTAAATAAAAAAAAATATTTTAATGAGATGTCTAAATTTAAACCATAATATAATAATTATAATTCAACATAAAATTTAATCAATAATATTCGATAAATATTTTATATATTACATTATATTACAACAACATATAAACACTTTGTTTTCAATATTCGTGTTGTTTGTCCAACATTTTGACATATATATTATATAAATAATTTTGAACATTTCAATAGCGTTTCCTATTAAAATCTTCAGAAATATATATACGATGAATAATGCTATATTTATTTTATTAATTAACATCGTCAAAATGTATGTATTAAATTATCAATATTAACAAAATAACTAATAATAATATTTTTATCATATTCATAATATTTATACTATTTTCTATATATCATCGGAAACGAATAAACCGAAGGAAAAAAATACACGTGTAAATTACATAATACATTTCCGAGCTTTTTCAACGGAGCTCACTTGCGTCGTGCTTTACATGGAGAAAAGCTCGCTTTTGAAGACGTGATATATATAAAAAAAGCGGAATTTTTTTCCGGCCTCCCAATGATGGCTTCATATTGTATACTATTAAACCGACGTTAGCCATTTATCACGAGTATGAAAAAGCTTATTTTTTTATATTATATATATATTCTTGAATTTTTGTCATACATACAACTTGGTAAGTGTGCATCATCATTCAGCAGGCTTCGACAACATGATAATGTTTTATGAACATATATAGTACATCTTATTATATGAATATATATATATATATATATATATATATATATATATATATTTCTCTATGGCTTCATGAAGTAAAGAAATCTGAAATATGAAATATTTTACCGTGTCGTAAAAGACGTATAAACATACACAAAAAAAATGTGTATGTGCTTTGTTGTCGGACTTTGTTCTGGGTCACATGAAAATTTATACGCCGGATATGTTCGTTTTAAAATGTCGAATTTTTATTATGTCGCCTTAATTCGACGTAATTATATAATATTATGTTTCGTGTGAGATAGAATAGACGTTATCTATGTAAAAATAGCGCAATTGTAATTATACTCGTTCTCTTCGTAAAATTTGAATATTATTTTAATCACAATATATATATATATATAATTATAATAAAAATCGATGATACTATAGTTTTGTATAAAATAATATTTTTCTTTTTATAATAGATCGAACATTAATGTTTAATTAAGATATATCAAATCGTACATTAAACGTTAAAAAGTTTGTATATAAAATCGACGATTAGATCTCAAAGAAATTAAATCATGACTTTATATATAAAAATTGACTTATTTATTTGATTTTCATTTTTTTTTCTTCAACAAATATAATTTATTAAATATTAAAGAAAAATACTCTAACAATTCCAGATGATTGAATTTTTAGTTTGCTTATCTATGTTGAAATGATTGAAAGTGCGAAATTAGATGTAAACTTTTCTATTTGATCCGATAAAAAAATAAATCGATATTTCAAAAAGAAAAAGGCTGTCTCATCATCGGTTTATTTTATCGAAAAATGATGTAAAATTATCTATAAGTTTTGAAACAATACTACATACAAAGTAAATTATAATTTTTAATCCAATGGAATGTATTATGATTTAACATCAAATCCATATTAATATTGATATAATTAAATTTCTAATATTATATATAAATCTTAAACTCGATAAAAAGTCACTCCATAATATTTCTAAGAATTCCATTTTTTTTTCATTTTTTTACACTGAAAATATGCAATCATTAACTTTAATCTGAATATTAAAATAATTCATTTAATAAAATATAAAAATTAGTCAAAGAAAATTTCGACTGAAAAATCATTGTTTATATTTTTTTCTACTTTCGTAAACATGATAGATACACACGTACATTTTCATTATACTTTTATTTTTATTTCATAAATCTTTATTTCTTATTTGCTTTCGTAAATGGCGTTCTCTATTTTCGTGTAATATAATATAATACTATTGTCACCTCGTTTATCCGTTTAATGTGAAATAACAACGTTAAACTTTTGGTGTGTTAATATTAAAATGATTTATATGAATTGATATCTTTATCCGTGAAAAATCCATTATCGAATAGCAATAAATTTTTACCAAAGACGAATAATAATGAAAATAACGCTTCTGAAAAGTGATAACGATATTATTTTTTTTATCCAACTTTACAAAGAATAATTCAATGTATTATTCTAAAAATTCGTTTATACGTTTTGTTGTAAATGTGATTCTTTTGAAAGACACGTAACTGATATTTAACAATTATTCTACAAAAAAATATATATTCCATTATCCTAAATAAAATTAGTACTATTTCTCCTTGTTAAACTTTTGATCATTTATATATTGTTTTAATCCAGCTTTTTCTTAAATTGAAAATTTAATATATTTCTCAACAAGAATGTTATATTGAAAGCGACTATTTGAAACGTCATTTTTCAGTAAAAATATGATCGATGATTGAAACTCAATAAAAAGTAATAAATTTGAAAATAACTTACCATAAAACTAGATAAGATAAAACGTATAAACATTTTGTATCATATATCAAAAGATGCAACATGAACATGTCAATAATAGTGGCAGCAAAAAATTTTTCAATCAACTCCTATGTCAAAGTTGTAAGCTTTTAAAGTTCTAAATGCGTGAAATTATATGAAAGTTTGTCGTCGCAATCCAACTTATTTCTTTTTGAACTGTGAAAACGAATTTATCAATAATAAGCGTTATTAAATAACACTATATATTATATATCAGTTTTAATTTATATATATATATATATATATATATATATATATATATATATATATATATTGTTAAATATAAAAATAATACATTTCACACATATAATATGCTGAGTACTAGAATCAATATCCGCATACGACAATATCATGAAAAACGAATTTCCCAATTTTCCTCATAAATATATTCTCACTATGACAGTGAGTTGACATTATCTGTAAAATGTATATTGTGTATTATACATGTAATGTTTACCGATCTGATGTTTATACGCTTTCACAATAACACATAACTTAGAATATTACAATTTAATTTCAACGACATTTTTTTCTCTTACATTACAATATATACTATTATCAAAAATTATATATATATATATATATATATATATATATATATATATATATATATATATATATATGTTATGTGAAAAAAAAAGTATTCCGGAATTTGTGCGAAGCTTAGATAAACAAAAAGCTTATCTCTGAACATAAATCAACAGAACCGATGACGAAAAAAAAAATACACAATTGAAGTTCTCCAAAGATACGACTAATGACAATGTAATGAAATATATCAATATTTATTATACGCATTATCCGTATTCCGGTATCTTTTTAACCATCATCAGTATCGTTAACCCTTAATTTACATCGATTCACGTTAATATTAATGTTTACTCGTAGTGGCGTTAATTATTCCGCGAAAATTTGCTGCGTAGATTATTTATTAGTCATCTCCTGATTTCTATTTTATTCCGAAATTATATAAATATAGTGTAATATATCGATGTCTCGATTATATCGAATTATTATTTCGCATATCGCTTTTAATTTGTTCGTAATATATTAATATTTTTCATTAATCAATAAAATTTTTATCACTATAATTAACAATCAAAATATTTTAAAATTGCCTTATTTTTTGCAATGAATAATAATTATATATTATTTTAAAAATAATTCCTATATCTATAGTAGAATTAAATTATTATTTTGCAGTTAACTTCAACGTAGTTAATTTAACCTGTAGATATTATTCATGATAAATATAATAATATCAAATTCGACTGAATTACAAAATACATATGTATGATTATAGAATAATAATTTTATGTAATAAACACGATAACAAAAATATATAATATAATATTATATATATATATATATATATATATATATATATATATATATATATATATATATATATATATATTAATTTCTGATATAAAAATAAAACATTCGTTTTATATTTATAAACACATAAATTTTAGTCTGAAAAATATTTTCATTATATATTTTCAATTTCCAACATCAAAGCGACTAAATAAATTTTTCATAAGAACATTTTCGTGGTATTTTTCATATATATGTAAAAAAATATATACGTTTATTTGCGCATTTTCCGTTTCGTCGTATTAGCATATATTATTATATTAATTATAAAAATTAAAATACGTAAAAAAAATAAATCATTATAAAAACATACAATTGTCATTTCATCAGTTTAGCAAATTGTAAATTTTAAATTAACCTCTACATTATCTCAAATAATTATAAAATAAAGTTGAATATGTAATATTTATATTTATTCTATAATTTTTGTGAATGATAATAATTAATGATAATTAATATATATTATTCACATTAAAGTTTAATAATTATTAACGTGGCAAAACGTGAAAACAGGTAAACAAATAAAAAATGCTTAACACCAAATTATATATTTGTCAATATCACACGTTAATATTGTTATTATAGAATATAATAACAATATTAAAGTACACGATAATAATATTTTACAATTATTACTAAAAAATATCGTGTTATACAAGTGGATAAAAGTTCACATCAAAAATTATACAGCTTCGAAAGCTTTTACATGATTATGTATAAACATTTAAATTTTAATATTATATTAACGTTTTGTACATATTCATCAGATTATAATAAACTCATTATAATACAGAAAATTGTTGTATATCGATTTAATTAATTAATTAATCAATCTTTTTTTTTGCTTTTGTAACATCGCAAAAACTCAATTCAATATAATTTTATGAAATCGATTTAGTAAAATATGTTTCATATTTTTCGCCATTTTATTTAATATTTCATAAACTTTAAGTGATTAAAACAATTGATCTAAGTGCCACTAAAAGTTTTAAATGTGAATTTTTTCTAAAATTACTGGTATAATATTAAAATTAATGACTATCTTGATATTTTATTTAATTTAAATAGATAATAGCATATGATAAAGTATTGATTATGATTAAACATTAAAAACTCAGTAACAATATATTTCAAATTAAAATGTAGGCTTGAAATCATTCTTTATCAGTTTGTCACTTAAAATTTATCTATGATCCTATCTAATATTTATATCCTACATGATTTGATACAACTTAAACCAAATTGATTTATTATTTTATCGTTTAGATAACAAAAACTAAACTGGATTTTATTAATATCTTATTGATATATAGCATGTTTTTAAATACTTTATAGTATCATATATCAAAATAAAATTACAATTTTTTCACAAATATTATATGTAAAATATTGAAATAAAATATTGTTCCGATTAAAAAGGCACAAACGGTCAGCCCATTTATTCCATAATATATATATAAATTATTTTTATTAATTTATAAATATATAAATCATATATATATATATATATATATATATATATATATATTAATTCCTATTTTCACGCTTTTAAATAATGGATCCAATTGAAATAATTTCGTACAAATTTTCAAGCGCTTACCTCTAAATAATGTCAACGATAAATTATTTTTTACGTTTGCCGACATCTCCGATTTTAATCGTGGTACATTTCGACGAATAATAGACGATTAATTCGATCAGAAAAACCGCAGACGATATACACAAACCCAATATTAATAGATAAAAAGCTGTTTGCACGTCGTTCATGTTGAGCTTTTCCGGATATATATTCGAATTCGTATTATTCATACGAACGCTCAAAAGCGACGAATGTTCCGTGAAATCGTACCATTTTTTAATCAAACCCGCAGAATTAAGTGCCATTATGAATCTGTTAATATGCGGTAAAAATGGATAATTTTTATGAACAATATAGGATAAATAAAAATATCGTGGACATTGTTGTACTATATGAGACATCGGTAGATCGGGTCTTCTCATAAATCTGAGTTCCAGCAGTAATTTAGCATCTGATTTTCGTTCTATATACATTAATTTTGTTCTGTTTATTGATGTTTTGGTCATGTGAGACGATATCGGTTTTTGTATAAAAAATACTTTAGTCTGAAGACGATCCATCAGACTGCTAACGTTAGATGGAAAAATATCGCCGATACTTGGTGAGACCATTATTTTCAGACCACTATTATCCACGTCTTCCAATGTGTCTATTTCTTTATAGTATGTTATAGAACTGTATGCAGTAGTCAAGTAACCCTAAAAAAATATTCATTTTACTATTTTTTATTATATTTCTACGAATAAATATTAAGTGATAAACTTACAAAAGTTTATCACGTTAAATCTTTGCATTAGTGTAAACATTTTAATACATTTTGTAAAGAATAATTTTAAAAAATATATACATATCCTAAATATCCTAAATTAAGTGTCTCAAAAACGATTAAAAAATTAAAAAAAGTAGATGAAAATGTATATTTTATTTTTGAATAAAAATAATACCTGAAATATGGGTGTAAACATCAAATTGAAGAAGAAACAGACAAATATGAAAATTCTTTCCCCGTTCAAAAACGGCATTCTCATCGGTCTCGATACAATCAACAATAAAACATCCATAAACATTCCGGTGCAGTCTAATTTTACATTAGTCAATGACAAACATTTTTTCTCTATAAAATACCACATTAAGCCCATAAAAAATGCCGTGAATAGTAACATTATCCATGTCGATACTCTGAAAACGAGAAATATCGATATCCAATTTGGTACCCTTTCCGATTTTGGCGCAATTAAACACAATTCATCGCTGTATAACGGATATGTGAAAATTATTTCGTCCGTATTATAAGGTTTCATAAATCTCGCATTCACCGATATATCCGATTTATTATATAACACTTCACCAAGTGTGCCCACATATGTTCCGTTTGCCAGCATGAATCCATAATCTTGAACGTTATATTTAATCATGATGGCTTTGAAATTTAGATATTTTATCATGTTACCGAGAAAGAAACCGTCCACGCCGGCGACACGTCTAACTTTCAGCGTGTCCCTCATTAGAAAAGAATCGGCCAGAGCTTTAGGATTTGATTTTGTTAGAAGCGTCGGTGTCCTCTCGAAATATGTGACCCTTATAGGAAATTTTTTCATATCGGTAATTTTATAGAAAAACGGCATATCGTGCGAATTTTTAATTTCGCTCACCGAGAAAATCGATTTCGAACAACTGTTCGACGTGCAATTGTATAAAGGATCAAATTTCAATATTCTAGTAGAATTGCAAAATTGCGGCATTACGATATATATTTCGCTAATCCGATATTCCATCCATAATCTATAAAATTCGTTGCCCAGAGCTTCGTTCAAAATTAATTTAGAATTAGACGATTCGCACGATACATTCATAATATTTCTATCCATCATCACCACAATGTAAAATGACGATGACAAATATTGAAATAATTTCCATCTTTCTTTAAAAGCGGATTTGGAGAACATTTTATAAGATTCATATATCAGATATATTATTCGTCTTCCGCCGGAATCGACGTTCATTTTCACTTTAGTGCAACGATTATTGCGACATATATTTTTGAATTTCGGCTGATAAAGGTTCAACGTTAAAAAATTTTTTTTCATCAAATTATAAACGAGCGATTCGTAAAAATCTTTCGCATAATAATCGTAAATGCCTTCTTTTCCTCGACGCAAATTACTTGCATCGACTATGCATATTAATTTACTGTATTTCATCATAACATCGAGATCTATGTAAATATTGTCCCATAATTTCAATGGATATCCCGTTACATTGACGTCGCTTAATGCGTATCCCGTTGTATTGACGTCATATAATATAGGATTAGCGTTGCAATTTTTATTGCAAATTAATATAAATATTAGAAAAAACATTCTTCATGTTCGTTAAAATACAGCCTACTGATATTTGTATACTTTTTTTCACCAATTTATACCTTATATTGCTTGAATTAACCCTCTTATATCCAAAAATGTGCTACAAACCAAACACGATATACTTTGATTAAATTTTATATATTATATAAAGACAAATTTTTGAACAATTTATTCAAAAAATAATATTATTTATATATATGGTATATGATAAGTTTAATAATTTAAAATAAAATATAAAAATAAATTTCCGAATTATTTCGCATATAAATCAATATGTTGACACAATTTTAAATTCTAATACGTGTGTAATCAAAATTTTAAAACGCACAACTAATATGTAATACAATCTTTAAAATTACTAATATACTATCAATAATTCTATAAAACATACTCTGATATTATATTTTAATATAAAATTGTAATCATTATAAATATTTTTAATGAAAAATATTTATTAACATAAAATTATTACTGTATAAATCAATAACATAAAATTCTAAAAAAATACTTCAATTTATTAGAGCTGTAGCACTACTAATATATTATATGTATTAGGCATTCTACGAATTTCTAAATATTTCACTAATATATCCAAAATATTCTCAACACACTACTTACTATATTAATATGATAACGTGTCACTGATACGATTTCACATTCTAAAAATTCATAGTCAAAAACGGGTTAATATACCGACATAGAAAATAAACATTACATTTTATTATATTAGACGCGTGTGTTTAGTATAATATTTCAAAGTGCCTGTCATTTATAATCATTGTGCAATCAATCTAAGTCTTCTATATTCACACAAGTGGTTATTGTGTCTGCCGAATTATTACGAAAAAAAATATTAAATAATAATAATAATAATAATAACAAAATAATAAGAATTCATTACATTCACATCAATCATAATGTTGAAATTCAATTTTTCTATTCATAGTCAAAATATCAAAATAGAAACGGATACTGCGGTTCGATCGCTTTTCCGTTATATTTTCCGATAGATTTGTTGTCGCGTTTCGTTCTCTTTCCGTTCCAACATTTTTTATAGAATTTTCCACCGTAAAATATGAAAATTTCACCGATAAAAGCCACCAAAGACGTGGTTAGACTTATTACCAAGAACCAGAAGGATGTTTGCACGTCGATCAGTGTTAATTTTTTAGCTTTTTCACTTTCCTCCTCCATCTGACGACTGCTGAGCAATAATGAAAATTCCGTATCGTAATACCATTTGTCGTTTAGACCGGCTTCGACCATTCTTTGAAAAAAATCATTTATATATTTTAACAGAGGAAAATCTTTGTAAACTATATATGCCAGATGATAACTTCTGGGACATTCGTTCACCACGTGCAATTCGGGTTGTCCATCTTTTCGCGTGTATGATAATTGAATAGTCAATGCTGCATCAGTTCGTCTTTCGACTACGGAAGTTGTTTTATCTTTAGCAGCTATATCTGCAGAATGCTTTGAACTGCTGACAATTTTTTGTGTTAAACTAATACCAACTGGTGATCCACTGGTACCTCCAAATATGTCTACATTTTTCGTCGAAATCGTTAAACCGCTATGATCTAATTCTTCCAAAGTATTTATTTCTTTTTCATATGTTGTTGTACTATATGCTGTACTTAAGTATCCCTTAAAATCAAAAATTTATTTTTTTTATATTCATATATATTAATAAAAATATATATAACGATGGTATAAAAATTTCTGTTAAATAACAAATATCTTAATGTAATAATTTCTTATTGCGGATTTTGCGTTCTAAGATCACTCGCAATAAATTAATATCCACGAAATAGGGACGCAATATTTATTTATTATTTTAGCAATTAAACACTATTTTAAGTTTTTATGAACCCTATCTACACATTTATACGCTATATATCCCTGTCCTATTTCCTTAATAACCTTTCTCATACTGTTCTGCACCTGTTCCTTTTGGAACACTCCTTCTTAAATTTTTATATATATATAAAATAAAAATATTTTAAACTCTTAAACCTAGATATATAATTTTAAAAATTTAATATTGTTATTCATCAAAATTCGCGAAATTGTTAATCCGCGATAAATGAACCGCAAAAATGGCGAAATATAATATTACTGTAATACATTCTAACGATTTTAACTTATTAATATTATATTTATTTTTATAAATTACTAACTAATGATTAAACATCTCATATAAATTTGTAATTGATTTTGATGGTTTTCATTAAATATTTCAAGACTTCATATCAGCTGAAAAAAAGCTGAAAATTGAATTTTAAATTAAAAAAAAAAGAACTATCGTTTTATATATGTATATATGATAATGTATACCATCATTATACTAATTATATAAATAAAATATATACCTGAAACAATCCAGCAAATATCAGATTGAAAATTAGACAGACAGTCAATATGAACCTTTCTTTATTGACTTTCGGCAAAACGTACCACGGCTGCGATATCATCAACAGTATAATATCGATAAACAAAAAACACTGTGACGTCGCTGTCAATTTTACCGGATATTCGGAAAATTTCGCCTTCATCATCCACCAAACGAAACCGGTTAACACAAATATAATGCCGATAACCAACCATACTGGCACGCTGAACACCAAAAATATACTCATCCACGTGGGAATTTCGCGCGATTTAGGAACAAGTACACAAAACTGATCGTAAAATACCGGTGTACTGAATTCGATATCGTCCGTTCCGTACACTTTTATAAAACGTGCATTGAACGATATGTCCATTCTTTGCGCAATTATATCTCCGATACTACCAGAAAATGTACCGTTCGATAATTTGTAACCGTATTCGGCGTCGTCCGTCGGCGGTTTAATTATCGGATTAAAATTTAATTTTTTCACAACGTTTCCCATGCCGAATCCGTCTAAGCCAACTAAATTTCCAATATCTTTAATGTCGTTTATCAAATAAGTTTTATCCAATGAGCCTCGTATCGATTTCACTATCGTTGGCATTCTTTCGAATGCGTTTATACGCAATGGATATTTTCGAAAATCGTTATAAATGTGTAATAATATTTTAGAATTTGCGTCGAAATCTCTTTTTGTCAACGCTTTAACACCTTTATAATATTCTTTATTTTGAAATGTTTTCAAAAAATCGTATTTAAAAATAAATTCTTGCCCGCACATTATCGGCAATACTATTGTGACTTCGATCAATTTTAAAGATGTCCATAAAATATCAAAATATCCACCGACAGTATTCTTCAGATCGATCACGAAATTAGGCGAATTGCAGTCTAAATCTCCAATTTTCTTTTCCAAAATGAAAACGATAAAATATGATTTTTTAGATTTTCTATAGACGATCCAATTTTCGTCGTTCAACGATTTATTCAACGCCTCAAAAGAACCGTATATAATCATCATCAATTGACTTTCCATTAATTTATTATGTATTTTTAATTGATCAGTATGATTGGAAAAAACGTTTTTCATCATGATAGACGATGTCAAAACCATAAACGGCAACGGCGCCGTCTTTTTCACATAATCAATTAATATATTTTCAAAATCTTTGACCGCATTAAAATCAGCTACTTTTTCAACTTTATCATAATCACATCCTATCACACTTATATATTTATTCAAATTACGCAATTCGGATATATTAAGCCAAAAATTTTTATTTTCATATAAATTAAAATTATTTATATACGACGACGCGTTCAATTCTTCAGTTATGACCATATTTAAACCGAATACGCTACAAAATATAAAAAATATCATGTCGAAATATTAAAACACTATAATTCATAATATAAAATAACGATCGTCTCTTTCTTTAATAATATAAAATAAAATAAAATGTTTAAACTATGAAAACGAACGTTCAAATGAATCGCCAATTTCGTTATGAAACTTCGGGAATCGAACGTGAAAATCAAAATTTTCACCCTAACGACCCGACAAATAATACATTTTTTTTTTCCCGACGATAAATATCTCGACACCCTTTGTAAACAATATTTTCTATTATTATTATTTATATTATTTCGTATATATCGAATGTTTTCTTTTTAAACAATCGGTCCGCTTCGAAATTATATCTCTCGTAATATTATATATATATATATATATAATAGAGTGTCGAACGGGAAAACAAAACGGTTAAAAAAAAGCGAATTCTGAATAATAACCCTAAAATGTCCGCGTGCCGTCGTAAAACAACGATAAGATAAAAATAACACGTACACAAAGATTGTCGAGTGCCCCCTTTTTTTTTTGTCGTATAATAGTTACATATGTGTGCCTTTTTTTTGTTGTTGTGTTGTGTTGTGTCATTTTGTTTGAACGTCATATGTATACTTAACCATTTGCGCAACTACAACTTTCAGTATCACACCCTTAACAAAAAAAAACGATCATATTTCGTCTTTTCATATATATTTTCAAGAAAATGCTCGATTATGATACTGTGTTAAGCATTGATAAATATGAACTGAAAACCCTTAGATTAATATATATATATATATATATATATATATATATATATATATATATATATATATATATATATATATATATATATATATAACCTATGTCCACTATTACTCCAATCTTTAGATATGGGAAATTCTGTCGTTCTTCATATATAGGCATAAAAAAATTGATCTCGTGTAAATGTGACACTCAAAAAATTGAAATTTAGGATGAAAGACAAACAAAGTTTATCTTCCTGATGAAGAATATGGTAACAGCTTTGTCAGCTCTAACAATTACAGTCTTAAAATCGTTACTTCCACCAGAAATGCTATCGTGTGGAATTTATATGATAAGATTAAGGTGTCTGATTTTGTAGAACACTTCAGCTTAATAGAAAGACCTGGATTAGCTTAGAAAGAGTGAATATTCCAACATGCCCTAAGGCAGACAGATGTTTAAACTCACGAAAAGCTAAAATAATACGTCTATATCACACGGACCTAATCTAAAACCATTAGAACTTTAACTATTTGTTGTTCTTAGTTGGTTGGATAAGAAAGAAGATTTTTTAATGAGCTCCAAATTCACAATGAGTGCTTTTATGTATCAAAACATTTTTCACATATAGAAAAGAAATTGACTCTACAATACATGTACAGCTAATTTTAATTTATACAATTTTATCTACTTATGCAATACAACAATTCACAAAAGAAGATTAATCATCTTTAAGCTTTCCTAGACCATATATTTTCCTCTTGATATATTTTTTTGGATATTCTCAACTTTTTAAATTTTATTATCAACATTTATTTCCCAAAACTTTTATCAGTCTATAATACGTGTATATCTTATTTCCAATAAAAATCTCTTACTGATTTTTTTTTCAATTTGCCTATATCTGAAAGCTCTAATTATCAATCTCAAATATATCATTTAATCGAATCATCTTTTTGGATATTATTCTGACAGTATAATATTAAATTAAAATATTTCGATCGTTCTTGAAATACCAGTTTCATTTTCCTCACAATATTCCTGTTCAAAAGAAATACATCATAACATTATATAATACATGAAACCTATAGAGTTTTAATAGACTCGAGAATGCGTTAAATTTGGTTTTGTTTATTAATTAACCACGTTAAAGGTTTATATGAGATTCTCTATATCACATAGAAAATCTAAAATTTACCGCATTTCAAAAAATAAACCTCATTATATATTTGTCTTTGCTTAACATTTTATATGAAAACATGCGATTCTCATAATTAAACATCCTTTGCCGTAATATTCCAAATAAAATATATTTTTAGGGAATTTTCCTTTTCGCGTTAATTTTTCATTCGTATATTATATTACGTATGCTATTATTTCACGCACATTAATTTCAGTATATAAAATGTAAACATTTTAAATTATGACGATTTTGATGTATGTTTCATCGTAATTTTTCATTTTCTACAATATAACATGATAATTTAAACAGAATATATTATTTTAATTATTTATTAAATTTATAATGTAAATTATTTTAAAATATTTATTAAAAAAATTGTTTTTTTTCTATTACTAAATTAAATACAATAAATATTATAAATTTACTCGATTCATATTAATGTTCATACTTTACACAAATATTATATATATATATATATATATATATATATATATATATATATATATATATATATATATACATTTTTTATACATACTGTATAATGATTTTTATTTGCAAGCAATCTTAGCATTGTTGTGCACACATATAAATCAATTATGTATTTCCACGAACGAAAAAAAAAGACACGAAAATATTTTCCACCCACTCCTGTGTATTTTTCCTGAAAGCGTGCTGAAAAAAAAACAATTTGTTTTTCACGTGTATTCACCGTCGATAACAATAACGACGATAAATCCTAATTACATTTGTTCGAATCTTTATTACTATTTTTTTTTTTTTTTTTTTTTGGAATGCGGTAATAATATAATTTTCATTTAGAAATTGGTTAATAATAAAAATTTAGTTCTTCACATAAATACCAACATAAACCATTTTATCTAAAAGAAGTATTCCAATTCATTTTCAGTGAATGTAATAAAAATGGTAAATTCGAGATGTAACGAAAAAAGATATAAACATAAAATCATATGAGCTCGTAATAAAAAGTATTATATTAAACGTGAATAAAGCCGATTCCACACTAGAAACATATTTTTTGTTAACGTCATCTAAAGAATAAGAAATTTTAATTTAATTTATACTCTATATATTTATAAAAAAAAAAAAAAATGTCAAACGATATAAATTTATATTTTCAAAAGTTTATATTAAACATTTATCAAATATATTTCATAAAATAAAACTAAAGGAAAACTGTTAAAAAAAATATTAAAATATTATTGGAATTCGATAAAAAAAATATCAAAACTTAAATAAGATAATATACAATAAAAAGGTATATTTTAAAAATATGTTTAACAATATTTATTAATATTATTGTGTGAAAAATGGCTATTTTAACCACTAAACCACAAACATATTGTAGAATAATTCTATATGACAAATGAAACGTAAAAACACAAACGAGTAATAACTTTTTATAACCATTTATTGGCCGGTAACTGTACATTATAAAAACTTTTAATGCATTAAAACAATACATTCTACATTGTCATACTTCAAATTATATATCAATAATAAGCAATTATATGTGAAAAAAAAATATGTCATCTTAAATTTATCACTCAAATTATCACAAAAAAAAATATTTTTAAAATGATATTAAATGAAATATTTATTGACAGCGATCCTACGATTAATTACATCTGCTATCCGTATGTGTTAACTCGTCATAATATATTTAATATCCAATTTATCAGTATATAATAATTTTTAATGCCATAAATCGAGATAATAGATGAAACGTGTCTAAATATTTATAATATGCATAAATTACACACACTGTGTATCTTATTATTAATCAAAATGAAGTTTTTATATTATTTTATTGAAAATTATCACTCTATAAATAATCGATTTAAAAGATAAATAAATAATCAATGTGCTACAACTCTTATATATCTAAAATTTATTTTGAAATAGATCATAAATTTTCATCTCAATATATTTTATCAACATTTTGATTTTGATTAAAAATATCGAATAATAATTACATAAAGCGATATCACGGGATTTCGAACCTGCGATCTGTTGTACATCGAATCAAAACGTGCTGCCAACTCGACAGGTGTTCTCAATATACAACACATATAAATTGATTTTATTATATTTTTAAATCTTTTTTTGATTTTCTAATATATCATAAACATTGAAAATAAATATATAAAAGCGTATAGACAAATAATAAATAAATAGAATAACAACGCTAATTTGTGTACGTTGCGTATTTACTTTTTCCATTTATGGAGTAAATTCATATTTGGGTATATTTAACGGCGCATAAAACATAAACGATCCAACGATTCGATTGCGCGCATTTTTTCTATTTATTATTTCACGTTTATTTTTTATTTTGAAATGAATCGTTTCACACGTGAAAACGACAATGGACGATAACAAACCGATAACGAGTGCGAAGAATGCCGTCTGCACGTCGACCAGTGTTAATTTCTTCAACGATTCGGACGACGATTGATGTTTGGAACGATGCTGTAATATTATCGAATACATTGTAAAATCGTACCATTGATCGTTTAGACCGCCTTCGATCGATCTGGTGATGAAGCGATTTATGTGCGGTAAAAACGGATAACCCCTGTATACTATGTATGATAAGTAATAACTTCTAGGACATTCGTTAACTATATGCAGTAATGGTTCGTCGTCACGTGCCAAATATTTTAACTCTATCAATAAACGAGCGTCTGATCTGAAAAAAAAAATATATATATATATATATTTAAAACTTAATCAAATACGTCATATTTAATATTATAATATATATAATTTATTGTAAAAAATGTATATACTAAATGAAATAATTGTCAATTAATCCAATTATCGATTTATATAAAATGTCACAGTGTATTTAATTTCGTTAATATTTATTAATTAATATAAATAATTCATTTTAAACTCTTATTATTTATATTTTAGAATTATTTTAAATTTTATGTTAATTATTGAAAGATTACATAATATATGTAATAATACTAATTTTTATTATAGAAATTTATTATTAAAAATATAAATAATATATTTATATAAAAAAAAATAACATTTTCAATTTTCTCATTTAACATTACATTTATGAAAATAATGCGAATTTGAATGCAAGATCATAACGTAAGCTTATATATATATATATATATATATATATATATATATATATATATATATATATATATATATATAATAGGCAAAATAAAACACCTTCTTTCCACAGCTGAAACGTCTCGATTTTCAGCCGCCCTGTCTATGGCGGCCGTCTTGATGGACTTTATCTTCTTTTGCAAAGACCCAGATCCGAAAATATCGTTTAATCTGGACGAAGTGGCTATGGGTAATCCAGATTTATCCAGGGCATCCAAAGTATTTATGTCCGGATAGTGAGACGTTGTGCTGAAGGCCGTGTTCAGATAACCCTAAGGAAATCGAATTGACAAATTATTTAACTTGTTAACCATATTTTATACTATCATAACAATATTATATATATATATATATATATATATATATATATATATATAATTTATATTTTATATTTATTATCTACTTCAAAAAAATGATGTTTGAAGGTTAGGCGTAAGACTAGAGACTCAACCTTATTATTAATATATCGATGCCACAAAAGAAAAAGAACCTTCATCTTAAATTAATTTAATAATTACCAATTGCCAATTGATTTATATATTTTTTTGTATTATATAATATATGAGTACCTGTAAAGATTTTTTTTATTATTTTAATCGGTTAAACTTAGATTTGATTATTAATTGATTCGTGCAAAAAATATGTTTAATTATTTCTCATTTAAAAAAATAAAAATCATCTCTTCAACTTTTAATTCATAATATAAAATATAACTATAATCAAATAGGTAGATCGAAAACCGATACGAAAGAAATCTGATTATAATATTTTCATTATTGAAATCATTTTTTTTTTGTAATTATGCGTATATGATTCGCGAAAATAACGGATAATCTCCATGGAAACTCAATCAACCGGCTTCAGATCATTTACATCCAATTAATTTATCATAATTATTAATTCATGAAATGCTCGTAAAACCAGAAAAAAAATAGCATTACGTCGAGATTAGATATTATCAAAAAAAATACACGATAACATTAGAATAACGTAAGAGAATTCATACGAAAAAAATAATTACTGAATATTCATAATTGCAACAAAATAATTGTTTAAAATATACGGCTACATTAATATATATATATATATGTGTGTGTGTGTGTGTGTGTGTGTAATATTAGATATATCGATGATATTAAAACTATTATCAACGTATCAAGCTAAATGAACGTTTATTTTGTTTTCTAAAATTTTTTTTTCATTTTTATATATAAGATATTTGAGAACAATTCATAGAAAAATTTAATATAATCGTCCGAGTCTAATTGACGTCACGTTAAAAACTAACATAGACTATCCAAACAAAACTCTTCATTGAAATGGCGTTCGTTTAAAACGCTTTTTAAAATTTTAAATGAAAAATAAAAAAAAACTTATACATAAATTACGTATAATGAATGCATCGTATGAAACATACAAAACGTTTATTACAAACATATTATATAGATTTTTTAATGCGAAAATCGATCATTATATCTGAACGTTTGATATCATATATATATATATATATATATATATATATATATATATATATATATATATATATATATATATATATATAATACTAGCGCCGGTGAAAGGTTTGTAGTTTTTTTAATAAAATTAAACTTTATTTTCACAATTTAAACTTAAATGATCTTTACAGCTCAAAATATAGATCCTTGCTATGCTAAAGTTCAATCTATTACTACATAATTTCATATAAAATATTTCAGCATTTATAATCAAATTTTGCACCATTTTCCTTCGATTTTGACGATTATTAACGCGATATACCATACTTTTCGCCATTACAACTTGAACGCAACAAAACAATACTTTTCACCAATTATAATTATATACATATATATACGATTTTAAATATTAATATTTTTTTTTTCTATAATAATCATTTCGATTAAATATAATTTATTATTTTTATTTTTAAAATAATCTTTTTAAACTTTATTTATAATTTTTAATTCATTTCTATATATCCAACACACACACACACACACATTGCATATAAAAATATATGAAATCACCTGAAACGTTCCTGAAAATATTATGTTGAAAATAAGACAACCGGCGACAAATATTCTTTCTCTTCCCAGTGACGGCAGAAAAATTGGCTGCGACGCAATGAGCAAACAAGCGTCCATAAAGTGAACGCAAAATCCCATTTTTCCTCTGCTTCCTGGATCGGGATGTGTCGATGCCGCCTTCATGATCCACCACATGAATCCTGTCATACATGCCGTTGCGACTATAGCATACCATGCCGTCATACTGAAACCCAAAAATATATTTCTCCATGCCGGTATACGCAGCGCCTTAGGCACAAGAACGCAGAATTGATCGTGAAAAATTGGATTTGTGAATTCTATATCTTTCGTGTTGTAATCTTTTAAAAATCTACCGTTGAACGATATATCTGTTTTTTTATATATTACATCGCCTAATGTACCCACATATGTACCGTTATTATTCAAATAACCATATTCGATGCCATCGGCCGGCACTGAAACTTCAGCGCTCAAATTCAAATATTTAGCTAAATTTGCCAATGTGAATCCATCTATTCCTCCAATGTTACCAATAGATTCGATATCCTTTTTTAAATACGTATTCAACATGGATTGTGATAGATTTTTAACGCTAGTTGGAGTCCTACCGAACATTTTAACCCTCAGCGGATATCCTTGTAAATTATTATACATATGCAATAAAGCGTCCGATTTACTTTCAATATCAACTTTCGATATATAACTAACTCCTTTCGTATTATCATTAGCAAAATTTTCCACTGGATTATATTTCAAAATTTTTTCACCACCGCATAAATTTGGATAATATACAACGGTTTCCAATACTCTATATTTTGTCCATATTCTATCGAATAAAATTTTCGTAGCATTCTTAAGAATAACTTCAAAATCAATCGATTCGCATGGAATACCTTTTATCGTCTTATCAACGATCACAATAACAAAAAAAGATCTTGGCGATTCATCAAATATTGACCACTTCTTCGAAATAAACATTTCACTAACGGATTCATAATTTTCGTAAATGGCAAAAACTATCTGTTTGTTCGCCATCAGTTGTTTTAAACCGATTTGAATATTGGAAACGTTACAATTCGAACATATGTCCATAATTTTCGAATCCATTTTCACAACGATCACTTTATCACCGTTCAAATATAGTTGTCTGATATAATCATTTTGAAAATCGCTATTATTTTGCGATGAAAAATCAACCATTAATACGCTGCTCGTCCACTGATAAAGACCAGTCAAATTCATAATGTACTGTCGATTTGACGTTATTATCTCAAATTGCAAACTTTCTTTTGCATTATTATTATCATTTGTAATTTCTTGAGATGATACCGTTTTCCAAAGAAAAATTATCAACAACCACCACTGTATCATTTCACCGGTGTTTCTCACCATTTTTTTTTTTTTTTTTTAGATGAATAAAGGTCGTCGTTGGTCATCGACTGTCTATTTTACACGTACGTTAAACATGGACAGAGATTTTCAACGCAATAAAAATATTATTATTGTGGTACAATAAAATTTTCGTGACATTTATCGTGATTTACTCGATTTACATTGTAGTAGAAATACGACGATAATAATGTGACTAATGTGTCATATTGTAAATAAACTTTTAAATTTAGTATTCATAAATGAATTTCTAAATAAATATAGCAAATACTATATATGTATAAATATAATATTTTAATGAATCATAGTTTCTAATGTGACAAATATTCATTAATTTCACAAAATAATATATTATTATAAACATTTTTAACCAATTCAATGCCGTCATCTTATAATTAGATCGTATCAAATACATATCATATAAGCCATAGACATTCAAAATTGATTTGTTGTAAAAAAAAAAAACACGCATGTTATACATATTACTATATAAAACGAAAACGTAATTATAAAATATTTTATTTTAATTATTACGGTTAGAAATATCTGATTATTTTTTTTTATAGTTTTCAAGCATCGCTAATGACATAGTTTAATCCGAAAGGTGACAAAATAGTCTTTGTTAATGTTCCGTTTATTACTTGTCACATTAACTAGTCATAGTAAACAAACAGTTTTCTTGACAAGTCTATCATTCTTAACGACTTTTAGCGTGTAGACCCCCCCCCCCCCCGTTTTTAACATGAAAAAAAAATCTAATATTCGACATTCTTCGATAATTATCTATTTATGAACACTAATTTGTCAACGCCAAACCACTAATATAAACGAGTGTCTAAAGAAAACAATATGTTTATGTCAGTGGTATCAAATATGTAGTCCGCGGATCTATTATGAATTTTTATATATATATCTTTTTATAATTATACACAATATATCAACAGAACGATCGATTAAAATATTTATTATTTTCACATATAAAAAATAATATTTTTATTCATATGTGAACAAAATAAGCCGTCAGCGTTTAAAATGTTTTACTTCAATATTAAAATACATTCCGAAGGTGATATATTTTAAAGTTAAAATTAAAATTAATAGTACATAATTGTGCTTTTAAAACTTTGATAGTTATTGAATAATTTGTTTTAATCAGAAATTAAGTAAACCATTTTACTATCTTAATTAAATATTTTCCATATAGAAAGTCGGTAAATTTGAGTTTATATGAAAAAAATTCCATCAAAAGTTTAATAGCACTGAAATATATTATAATTTCTTCGTAAAATTTTATTTATATATATATTTTATTTATATATATAAGCTAAAATCATTTTTATGATAATGGAAAAAAAACTAATTGTACATAAGAACGCAGAATTTCATTGTACAAACAAATCATGCGATTTTTATTATAAAAATAAATTCATAAAATTTATACATTATAATTATGCGAATTAATGTATCGTGTAATAAAACAAAGGATAACCAAAATGATATATGTCAGTGGTAGCTAAACGACGGCACGCGTGCCAAAAATGGCAATTACAAAAATTTTGCTGGAACGTAAATTAATTGAAAAAATAATAATTAATTAATGGATACCGAATGAATTAGTGTTTTTTACTAACTTGTGTTATCGCTTAAACAAATTAAACTTCGGAAATTCGGAAATAATTTATTATTTTTAAGTAATTAATCAAAAAACAACAATTATATTTATCTAAAATTCTTTAATTTAAATGTTATAATCGTAATAATAACAATGGTTGATACCTTTACCGTTGACCACACGTTACTTATATTAATAGATTTACTTACTTCGTATTATAGATTTTGTTTCATATTATACTTACTTATTTATTTATTTAAAATATTTAAATTTTAACTTAATTGTATTTCAAAATATAAAATTTAAACATTCTCATATTCAAATATGCAAATATAACATTAATAGTGATATTTACTCTTGGAATTTATTTAAAATATTAAAAAATCTTAATTCTTTTTTTTTAATCTGTAATATTCATTTCCCATATTTTACATTTCCAAATTATAACAAAAAGTAACACAATAAAATAAATCTGAAATAAAAAAATTGTTAAGATGAATTAAAAAACGTATAAAATTTAAATATTTTGATTTAATAAATAATATTTATAATTAAATTAAATACATTCTTAGTCAAAATGGAAGTGCAGATATTTTTAATATTAAAATGTTATTTTGTTTTATTATATTATATGTAATATAAATATATATATATATATATATATATATATATATATATATATATAAATATATATATATATATATATATATATATATATATATATATATATATAAATATATATATATATATATATATATATATATATATAAATATATATATATATATATATTACATAACAATTCAGCAATATATCTAATTAAAGCATTATTATTATAGATTTTTCATCGTTTTTTTTTCTATAACGCACCATAAGAACACACCTACTTGTACATACAAATACAGATTGTGATTGTTTCGCAAAATGTTTTCATTTACAAATTATTTCATTAATCGTATATATGAATTTTTTTTCTTTTTTTAACACAATATTATTTTTTCATATAAAACACTTAAGTTTCATGTACAAACAAATATACAGTATATATATATATATATATATATATATATATATATATATATATATATATATATATATATATATATATATATATATATATATAACCAGTGTATATACATCAACAAAAATTAAACATTGAAGGCTCTATTGTATTTACTCTTTTCAAATTACCAAGAATATCTTATTTATATAAGACAATAATAGTTATCATATAACAGTGCTTCATATATGCGTTTACTAAAAAGCCAAATTAAATTTGCTTTTATATAAAATCATTAGACAAATTAACAAAATAAATGTATTTAAACAACTACAAGCACCTTGTTTTCTCGCAATATATTTCATAAAATTAGAACCATTATTATCGTTTATTAATATGAATCACTAGCGTTAATAATAAATTGCATAAGGTAACAATCGAAAAAAAAATATTTGAAAAAAATAAATTGATAGAAGATACACATAAGTTTAAAAATAAATATAAATTATCAATTTATTATACTGTAAAATGTAAGTTGTAACACTCTTTAAAGATGGTTAATGATAATAATATAAATCAATTAAAAAAAAACTACACCGATAATACAACTATGAATTGTGCTAATACCAAAACCAAAATTAAAATTTTAAATTTCACCAAAACAAAAAAAATGGCACACATTAATAAAAAAAAATACGTAAATCGGCAATTATTAAACAATATAGTTTGAAATCAATTAAACTTTAACAAAAATTTAAATTTTGACTTTAAATGTTTCAATTAACATTCTTTAGTTGTCTGCAATTAAAACAATAACCATTTTTAAAAAATGTGGATACAAATTCAACAAAATAAAAAATTTTTTTATATTTTATTCACTAAAACATGTTTACACAACACAATTTAAAAAAAGGCAATTTGTGCGATAACTATATATTTTAATGTATTATAAATATTTATTAACAATTAATACACCTCAAATTAAATATTCTGTACATGTCTTTTTTTCAACCTGAAATATATATATAAAAAAAAAACTATAAATAATTACAACAAATGTTTCAAAAAACTACATTCAGTATTATATTAATAAGTGTTATATTTTTACATCTGTATCACTTTTAATCTACTTCAAAATTACAATGAAAACTATATCAACATAAAATTTTGTATTTACAATATATCATATGTAAAATACTAAATGTGATTTTTGAAACTATATATATATATATATATGTGTGTGTGTGTGTGTGTGTGTGTGTATGTGTACGTATGTATACAAATAAATATAGAAAATAATAGATTAGTACCAAAACAAAATAATGCAATAAAAATGAAAATAAAATCTATCAATTTTATATTTTAATCAGCGGTACAAATATCATAAAATTTAGGCCATATACCAATACATAAAATACTAATTACATCAAATTAAAATACCCTAACACAAATAAAGGGTAAGGTAAATATTTTATTCTCCATATAAAATTAATCATAACCAATCAATCAGTCTTAATATCATTCAATCAGTAACAATTAAATAAAAATATATAAAATTAAAAAGAAATATACACAAAAATAAAAAGAAAAATATGCACAACATCGTTCAACACTAATAAAAAAATATTTAATGTTTAATGTGAAATTACAATTTAGTGTGTAAATATATGATTGAATTAAAAAAAGTTTGGATTAATAATATTCGGTGGGTTACTACATTAATCAATGGTGTAACAAAAATTAAATGCGTGAAGCAAACAAATTGATACTTTTTTACAGATATAAGCCATAATAAAAAAATTAATAGTCTACATTTAAACCATATTTTATCATGAACATTCTCAAAAAAAAAAGTTCAAGTCACTTCAGTACTTTTGTAATTCAACGCTACACCACTGTATATTACAAATAGAAAAAATCATAAATCTACGCATATATTTTGGGTGGAGTTTAAATATTATAATAAAAAATTATATATTATATAAGAAAGTGACATATTTAACGGTGCCTAAAGAATCATTTAATACAAATACTTTTCACAATTCTGAGACACGACACAATATTCAGTTCATTTCCTTACAATAACGTTAAAATTATAAATCAAATACTTTTATTAATTAAAATATAATGCATTAACTGTGTACTAGTGTACTTTTAACGAAATTGATTAAATATATATGATATAATACTAATTTATTTAAAAATTTAATATGCTTAAAGCCTTTTTTTATATTATGTTAATTTATTTAGCGCCTCCAATGATATTTAAATGTTAACAATTTTACATAGTTTTTTTTTCTCAATAAGTGAATAACAATGATGATCATTTAAATGATTATTATAAGCAATAATTCGAAGCTTGGAGAAAAACGTTTATTTTGTAATTTTCTACAATTTCTAATTGTAAGCAAAATAGAATATATATATATATATATATATATATATATATATATATATATATATATATATATATATATATATGCTTTGATGAATGAACTAAAACATTCAACCATACATAATTTTTCAGACATGATTATTGCAAATCAAAAATTAAATAAAGTTTATAAAAATAGTTATATATATATATATATATATATATATATATATATATATATATATATATCTAATATTTTTCTTTATATATTATGTATGTATGTATATGTAAAACATTTGTAACAAGAAGTTGCGTATATTAACAAATATTTTTTGATTTTAATATTGTAATAAATATTTGAACAATTTCTAAAAATTTAAAAAACAAATATTCACATTTAACAATATATATAATGTACGTGCATCAGCATATACAATTTAGGTACTTTACTAATAAGTTTTAAATTCAATCTAGGCACAAATTTCTTAAAGTTATGAACGAAAACCGTCTGAAAACAAATTGACATTAATCATTAAAAACATAATGAAATTCTGCACCAGTCTAATAATATACGAGTATAGAAGCACAAGTGATTAGCAAAAAAAAATACTACAAAACAAATATAAATCGTCAAAGTCTATATAGAAATTGGTCAATCAAATTTTGAAATTCAAACAGCATACAAACATGGGAGAATATAAAATTAAAATATGGTTAATATCAAATAAAATACAAAAATTTCATTTTTAAACATATATGTGAACTTTCTATTATTTAAAAACATTAAAAAATGCTTCAAACATGACAAATTGAAAAATACAAATTATTGTCCCTGTTTTCCGCATGATCTTATTCTACATTGTAATAATTGCATTTCAAACACAAACTAATGTCATTCAAAATATAAATATTTAATTGCAAATTATTTGAAATAATTACATTATAAAACACTCCATAAATATAATTTCAAACATCTACAAAATCTCCAGCAAATATGAAAATTTAGTAATTGATAAATTTTATTTAGTAGTAGTATAATATTATACATTGTTTTGTTTCAATTTGAGTATAGTTAAAATTATTTTGAAACGTAAATGAAATTTAACTAAATCTAAAATCATATTTCACATACAAATATTTACACAACGTTTAAGAATATTTATAATCCCATTTATGTCTTAATCAGATTTTTGATTTTATCAAAAATCTTGTGCCAATTTAATACTTCTCTTTATAAAACATTTACGAGTTTTGTTATCATAAGAAAATCAACATAAATGCAAATAATCTGCATTAAAAAAATACAAAGAAAAAAAATTAAATAAGAAAGATTATAAGATTATATATATGTAGGAGAGTGTTTTAAGCTTGTTTCACAAGCTGCACAAACAGTTGCCTGTCTTTGATTAACTAACGTACAAGCTGGACATTCCTTACCGCCACTAGTCAATGGCAGAGCTTCAACTCCGACTTGACGAGATTTTCCACATATTTCGCAGACGTTCTTACCGGGTACATTTAAATATGTACATGTACCGCATTCCCATCGTCCATCTGACATTTTTTTAACATTTGGCGTAGATTCTGACAATTTTATATCATTTTCTGATACACGATCGTTATCTTGAAGACTAACTACAAGTCGTGATTTCAAACTTTGATCAACAGTATCAAACGATTTATGCGACTGAGAGGGTTGTGAAAAGTTATTTCCAGACGAAGTGCCTAAAAAAAAAAAAGTTACATGAAGAACGATTTACATAATCAAAATATATATCTAAATTACAAGTAATCTTACTCTGTGAATTAACTCTTTTTTGACTAACAGTTGAAACATTTGGCTGATCAACACTTTTCTTTTTTAAACCCTTATCAGTTTCAGAACTTAAACATTTAACAACACTTTTCTTAGATCTACGAGCCTCTGTTAATTTTATATTCCCATTAACATATATTTCTTTATCCATATCTTTTTTATCTTTACTGTCTTCCTTCGTAATAAGTCTAGTTTTATCAGTAACTTTCAAATCAATATTGGAATTTGTTGAAACATTCTCATTAGAAATAATTTTTCGTCTTTCACGTTCATCATTCATTTGCTTCTTATAATTTGATTTTGCAATTTTCGCGTCATTTTCCTGTTTAATTTTCTGAAGTGTTTCATTAATTTTTGCAGTTCTAAATACTTCCTCATCAGAACTTTTTTCTAAACTTATTGCGCGTAATGCGTCTTCTAAATCCATAGTAGTTTGTTGATATTTCCTTGAATCCCTACCACTGAGTCGTCCTAATGTTTTAGAATCCCTATCAAGTGGAGGTGACAAAGCATTACTTCGATCGCCTAAATCTTTTGAATATCCCTGACTTTCCAGATTTCTAAATACATAATCCCAACTCTCAAATGTACCCATTCCATCCTCTCTAGCTTTGCTTAATGAAGGTTGAGTATCAGATCTCGGTAAAGATGGGAAATGATCACTTGAATTAGAAAAAGATGATCTTGGTGCACTATTTCGTCTAATATTATCGTTATTTTCACAATCTATATCATTAAGTTTCTTGCTTGGATAATCGATATTATTTTTAATAAAATCCGAGTCATAATATTTAGAATGATAATCTTTCATATTTTGCATATTTTCGCATTTCATCCTATCACTCGGAAAACAATGTGCATGTTTGGGACTAGACATATGTGTATTAGAACAGCAACCATGAGATGAAATCCTATTATTGTTAGAGTAATTATGTGTATCGAGCTCAATAAGTTGTCCAGTAGGAACATTTGAACAATGAGGCATTTGAATCTGTGAGACAGGTGGGCAATTGTAACCATTAACAAGAGGTAAAGTTGAAGCATGTCTAACAGGTCCATAAGGATTATGCGGAGCTTGCATTACATATGGATGACTAGGAATAGGAGGATTACAATAGTAATTATGTGATCCATAATGATTTAGAGGAGCCATCGAATTGCATCCATATATTTGATTCATCTCAAAAGGACTTCGATGAATACCATTCACCATATTATGAACAGGATTTGGAACTTGGTTCATTGGATTCACGCAATACATTCCATGATGTTCCGTATGGTTATTAATTATTGTATAATTATTAGAATGAATCCCATGATTTTTCAAAGGTACAGAATTCGACATCTGTCCATTTAAAAGCATATCATTATTAGATTGTGTTGGTTGAACAGTTGCATATTGAGAATTTATGTTTGTATTATTTATTTCTAAAATATGACCATTCGTTTGGGATAAATTATTGCTATTTTGAATAGATTGCGTCAACACACTCTGTTTACTGCCAGTACTCAAATTTGATACTGGATATTTTACATTACAATACAAATCTAAAAACAAAAACATATAAATAGTTTAAAAATACAAAAATATGAATGAGTTCATGATTTTACTTACCTTTATTTCCTCTTTGCATTTGTAATAATAACGTAGCTGCCTGATCAACATTTCCAGCATACGTTTCTCTACAACGAATTATATCTAACCAACTACAACTTCCTCCACGAATTGCTACTTCTTCCCAAATCTGAGCCATAATCTAAAAATATTTTCAATAATATATAAAATTTATTAATTTTCATGTTTCAAATATATTAAATTTACATACTTGACATTCAACATAAGCTGTAAGTGAATCTCTAGACACGGCAGCAACCTGATCTGGGCACACCGGTCCATCCAATCTATAGGTGTTAACGGCCATTTCACTTCCAACATCTGGTTTATAGCCCATTGCACACAACATGCTAACGGCTCCTTGTAATCCTGAACCCTCAACTTCATGTTTATAAAAACCACTATACAACTGAAATATTAAAACCATAGATAAATTTCATCCATATTAACAATCAATCATAATTGTATCATATCTATTTAAGTTATTAAAAAATATAAGAAAATCAAAACATACTCTTATAGTGCAGTATTCCTTTCTCCATGGTTGAGATAAAAGATTACCAGCGTATCTGGCGATTGCTGCCCAACCTCGTGCTAATCGATATCCACTAAAATCTGGGTCCGATAAAGCGGCTCTTGATAAAATTTCCCCAGTTTCTTGTAATACAAATTTGTTTTTATGAGGCACTAAACACAAATAATCTGTAATATAGCCTGAAACATTATAACATCAAAAATTTAATACCATTTCTAAAACAGGAAAAAACTACAATTTTTTTATACCTTCAAGTTTTCTTCTCTGATCCAATTTTTCCGGACTATCGTCAGTTTCTAAGTAACTAAAATGAGTATTATCAATTTGACGCCAAAGCTCGGGAAGTCTCTCTCTTATTGCATAGTCAACCATTGCCATTTCGATTTAAGATTAATTCGCATCAGTAAATAAATGTTGATTTTGCACTATTTAAATACATATAAAAAATAATAAACATTTTATATTTACTTTCGTTCAACATAAATGCAAATATTAATAATCATATAACAAATATAAAAAAAGTTTTCTCAAGAAAGATAAATAAATTTATCACTATACACAATCTAAATAATATATATATATATATATATATATATATATATATATATATAACATTTTTAAATAAAACAATAAGACAATTTTTCATAAATTTATCACTTTTTATCATTTGATAAGTATTTACTCCTGTGCCATATTCATTAGCATGAAAAATATAAATTATAACATAATATGTATTTAATAATGTTAATATATGTTAGATAAATAATATTCCCTCAATTATAATATTTTTAAACACATTACTCAAAAAAAAAAAAAATGCAATAGATCTTGACGTAGATTTAAAAAACACTGACCACTTGTACGCGACTACCATAAATTGGGTAGACTTTAAAAAGAATTCCGCAATTTCTTACAAACATAAAAAAAAACATGGCCAAGATCGAATGTCAATTCGCGACCTATTTTTAGTTTACTGCAAAATATTCATCGAGCGCGTTACAAATTTAATTTTAAAAAAAATGCTTTAAACTTATTTTTTTAATAAAACTACAAAAAATAAACGTTTATCGGTTTATTGCAAACACGATACTAACGTCAGTTATTTATACAAAATATGAAATCGCTTTAAACAAAAACATAGAATACGATAATTATATAAAAACGATTATTTATACGAACGCGTATCGCACAAATACATTTTTATATCTATATAAACGTACGAATGAATCGTTTTCGTTTGATCGACGACCCTACCGTGTGACTAATGGAATAATTCCACAATATGTCGACGGCTTTCATAATTTGAAAAGGACAAATATTAATCTAACGCGTAACGCATATAAAACAAAATATATATGTCGTCGACGTTTAATGGAATATGAAAAAAAAAGTTTAAAAGTAGAATCGTCAATAATTACAAAAAAAACGATAGATTTAAATAACTTTACATAAATTGCGTCGAAAGTTTAAAAATTCGTTAAAATCTTCGTAAACCGCAATCGATTAGCTCTAATTTTATTTTTAGTAATTTAATTGAAAAATCTTTATTCGTACGCGTTTATTTTATAATTTTACAATCGGAATATTTGGACGAAGCGATCGATATATAGAACCGATCATTTTTATCATCGTCAACTTTAAACGAATAACGCGATCTTGTTTCGTGTCGTTAATATATTGTTATACATTATTGCGCAGAATATAAATATTATTTATGTAAATAATTTAGCGCGTGCGGCGACGATCGAAAGGAAAGGGGACGCGAGAAAGAAATAATAAAATGAGTCCGATATGTAAAAATAAGCGCGAGCCGGAAGCGGGGGCCGATAAAAGATTCGCACCCGAGGCGGGACCAAAATAGCGCCGAGGCCGACGGCGGTGTGACAACGACGACGACGACGACGCGGGAAAATGCGCGCCGCCCCTCGATCACTCGTGCGGCGAGCGCGTTCGTCGAGCGACGTCTCGGGGGGCGCCGAGGCTGCGCCCCCGGAACTGCGGCCGCGCTCGACGCGACCGCATAGACGAACACCGAATTGCTGCGCGTGCGCGAACGCTTGACACTGACACTGACGCAACGCGAACGCCGCTCTACGCAGTTTCGAATTGTACGATCGCCACGCTCTCGATAATTGGTTGAACGCCATTCAAGTCGACGACTAATTTTTATTGAAAAATTATCAAATATTTAAGCTTTAGTTTTTTCACCGTTTGCATTGATTATTCTGTTGCGATCGTCCACAACTATTTTTTTTTTTACAAATTTTAATCCTAAAATTGTATATAAAACAAAAAAATATTATCGACATTTTATTTTTCACTTATACTTCTTATTTATAAAAAAATAATCTATAACGCAATATTCTCGAATAGTTTTTTTTTATCTTTAGCCTTTTTCAATCAAATTTTTGAACTAGAGAAATTTGTATATATATATATATATATATATATATATATATATATATATATATATATATATATATATATATATATATATATATTCCAATATATACAGTCAACCTTCCTATAACGCGATAAATGCGTCCCGTGTTGTATGGAAACCATGCTATATGAAACTTAGAATTCATACAAATCACATCATTCGTACCGCATTTATGGTGAAATTATAAATTATTTTATTGAATTGAAAAGTTCGTATAAAGATATATTATAAAAAAATGATTGAACAATATAATCAAAATAATATACATTTTATTAATTATCTTATGATAACATGTTTGTTACTTAAATAAACAAAGAGCGTTTCGTTACTTTATTTTATCGCAAATTTAATTCCGTCCGCCAAGGGATACAAATCAAACCAAAAAAAAAAATAATAAGTACGATAAAGGGTAAAACCTCTTACAATATTTAGTTACTAGAGTCATTTATAGGCTGCGCGGAAGGAACTTATAGGATGCCGTTGAACGGAAACCGCGCTGTAAGAGTACCGCGTTGTATGGAAACCGCGTTATAAGAGGGTTGTGTATATTTATATATATTGTAATATGAAATATCGCATTCAGATTATGGTCGTAATTGTAAACGTTATTATTGCAATCCGTTTCGCATTGGCGACGTAGGTTGGCAGCCGGCGGTCAGCGGTTCATCCTCATCATCGCGGAGTAGTTTCTTTTTTTCGGTATTTAAATATATGTGTGTGTATGTGCACGCATTGTTTGCTTATATTGTATATATTTTTGAATAGCATTATTTCTCGTCACCTTTTTTTATATTGTTAAAATACGTCATGTCCTAATGTATTGTGACGGCGACACCTCGTAACGCTCTTGCGTTTTAAATATTTCCCGTTTAATATGACCGAATTAATATTTAAAATATAAATTTGAAGCGATTAAAAATTATTATTAAGCGTAATTAAAAATTATTAACTCTTAACAAAAATTGAAGTTTTTTTGTAGTATTAGTTGTTCTGATTTAATTTATACGTTTTAAAGTTGTACGACGAACGAAATTTGTGTGTAAATATAACCTATAATATATAAGGTTGTCTTATCGCTACGATCGTCGCTTATCGCTTACCGCGATAGCTGCGTTTGTAAATTGATATAAATAATAATTTATAAATATATATTATATACTATGATTAATTACGTATATAGTTTTAATTTTACTAAACAAATAATTTATTTGCGATTTCTTCTGACTAATAATTGAACTGAAATTTCTACAATTTTAATAATAGTAATATATCTAATTACGAAAATTTAACTTTAAATATTTATTTAATATCAACTTTGTCTTTGTAGAAACTTAAATTACAAAAATGACAATTTTTATAATTATAAAAGTTTTCGCAACAGTTTTTTAATATCTTTTTATTATTATTATTATTTTCAGAATATTCGCTTCATGTTTATGCATATTTTTGCATTTCGAGTACATTTTTGGACTGAGATGTATTCGATAACGCGATCATGGAAATCGGTGTGAATTTAAATTCTAACAGTGACACTCTAACGTGTTTCACTTCTTATCAATATTTAACACAAAATTGTACCGATCAAAATAATAGCACGGTTAACTGTGACGTGTTGAACGAGAATAGCGAATTTAGTCGTTTTCCTTCAACACTTAATGGATTAATTACCTTGTCTCAAGATGATATATTGCGTATGAAGATTGACGTTTGTGATAACAATATGCTAAAAAAAAGTTATGTAGACAAACTAAAGAATGACAATCGGGAAATAGCCGTTCCACCCTACGATCACAATGTTAATCAGTTTTACAATGTTAACGAATCTTATAATGTATTATCTGATAAAAATATAATAGATGACCAAAGCGATGCCAGCAATATTAATATTGATTTATCGTATGCAAATATAAATAATTTCGACATTCCTAATATCGATATTACGAAAGAAGATTTAGAAAGTGTAAATTCCCACGAAATTGAATCTTGTGGTATTTTAACCGTCGTGCCTACAATTAATAGTTCATTTTTGACAATGGAGAATAGTAATAACGCCATTGACAATAATATTTGTATTGCTTCTTCAAACACCGTGGATTTCATAGATACTAATAAATCTGGTCATATATTCAAGCTTCCAAATAGTGAATTAACGTTTAATGGTACTTTAAAACACTTACAAAAACTAAAACCAATAGTTAGCACAGATTTGTCTTCTGTTATTCAAGATTTTGATTTATCTGTCGTGGAAGAACCGATTACTGACAATAGTAGAGAAAATGAAATATTAAGTTCTCCCTACGATACGGACGACAGCAAATATGCAACAATGTTATCTTCAAGTTCCCAGTATCCTGATGTGGATCTATTTTCACATAATATATTATGTAAAACTCCAGAACGACATTCAACAGTAGAAGAAACTCAAGGCTTAAATAATAGTACCAACTTAAATTCGCCTTTTCCTGCATGCAGTCCTATCTTATTAAAACTCGATCAAGATAGAATAATTTTATCAAACAAAAGTAAAGATTTGTCAATGAATACTTCCTACGCCAGCGGAATGTGTTCACCCACTCTATTTTCTGACAATGAAGATGAAATTTATATTACTGAAAATACGATAGTTGACAAAGATATTACAGTGCAGAACGAAACAGATGATTATGATAAAAAATTAATAAAAAATCTTGAGGTAAATTTATTTTTAAATATTTTCCATTTCTTAATATAAGCTTGTAATTTGTTCAAAATTTGTTATTTTATTATACTTTCATTTTAGAAAACTCTACAGGGAGTTCCACCTCCACCATCCATTACCATAAGTCAGTTAACGGCCTTGGAAATATTAAATTTATACCAGACGAATCTTCCTAAATATGACTGTATTGGATTATATCCAATAGAACATTCTGTTTCTAATAAGGATAATATAACAGTAAAAAACGAGAATGATATCCTTGAAAAATCAAATTCTGAGCATCATAAAAAACAGGGTGATATAAATACATCTACCCTTAATAAATTAATTTATATTAATTCAACGAAAGATTCTGTTATTTCTGAAAAATGGCCTGAAGTTCTTTTTTGTCGTTATTATGGAATCTAGTAAGAGTTGTGACATCTAAATATATTTCAATTTAATATTTTATAATAAAGTTAATATATTTTTAGTTATAATTCTTCACAACTTTCTGAAGAAATAGATTGTCTGTTATCTCGCTTTCTATTGCGATATATTGGATGTGAAACTGCTTCTTCACACATTTCATTTATGCTTAAGAAAAGTCCTGTTAAAAGATCTCTAAGATCTAACATAGGAAAATCTCCAGGAAGACGTTTGAGTCATCTCGCTCGTCGAAAAATTACATTTTGTCGCGCAGATAATGTTAAAGAATTCTTAGCCAGTAAGAAACAAATATTTATTGAGAGATCGTACGTCTACTTATTTTTATTTTAGTTATTTAAATTTATTACATTAATCCATTTAAACATTTTTTTTTATTTCTTAGAAAATGTGCTGGACTGTTTACAAGTCGATCCCAAGCTTTCCATAGGAGTCCACGTAAACAGAAGACACCTAAAAAATTAACTCCTTTGAAAAGAACTCCTAAAAGTAAAACTCCAAAAAAGAAAACTCCCAATAGTTCACAGAAAAAAAAAACAATACGACGTTTGTTCGTTAGCGATTCTTCATCCCGATCACAACCTACCAAAGAGTCGTCTAAACGAGCATTGTTCTTGAGTCCAGATAAAGTTAAATCCAATACTGAAGACAACATCATTAGTGCTTCCACATCTAAAGTCGTTAAATCTAAACGTGCTTTATTTAATACTCCAAAAAAAAAAACAGATAATTTAAAAGGAGAAAAGGATTTGACAAACAATTCTAATAGTTGTGATACAGAACACACAAATATCGTTAGTAGAAAACGTACAAGAACAGAAGATTCTCTAAGCGATGTTGAATATAGTCATAATGCTAAATTACACAAAAGTCATTCATTTGGCGGTGATAAAATTGAAAACAATACTTCTAATCAATCTTTATGTTTATCTAAACATGCATCAGAAAATTTTTTGAATAAAACTGATGTCTTCAGTGATTTACATAAAAAGGTATGTTGTGTCATTATATATAAAATTAAGACAATTTTAAACAGATATATATATATATATATATATATATATATATATATATATATATATATATATATATATACCATATATACGTGTGTGTATAATATGTATGTATATATTAATAGAAATTAGTTTGGGCTGTTGCTGAAGCGTTGAGGTATCATAAAATTGGCGTGAAACATGAAAAATTTCGTTTACATATGTCTTCACTTGCAAAATTAACGAGAAAACTTAGTCAATTACCTCATCATGCACGTATTTTACGTACGCCAGGAACATCTACCAGCGATACATTACTCAAGTATTTATTTAATATACTTCTTTCTATTATTTATTTTAATTTGTTTGTTTTTAATTTTCTTTTTTTTGTTTCAGAATTGCTCGACAACATGCATTCTCAGTTATTACAGGAAAATCAATAGACGAAATATTTACAGAGGAACAAAATAAGCAAAACAATCCGAATCTGAAGAAACTTACTGGATACATTCCGTTGAATAGTTTCGAGTCAAACAGACTTAAACAATCTAATGATATTTTTTTATCAAGTAAAAATAATGAAAACTCTTATGACAAAAATAAAAGTGTAAAAAATCATACTGTCAATGATTTAAAAAACGTTTTGCAGGACAAAACAGTGGATTTAAATCTTAACACGAACAGTGTAGAAAAATGCTCCACGCCAGACAAAAAGAATCCTTACTCGTTGAGAGATAGCAATAAATTGCATGCTTGTAGGCAGATAAGTTTTGACATGGATAATTTTAAAAGGTGACCAATGTTTGTAAACCAAAATTTGAGGCACATGTTTAGAAATATATATCTATCAGAAAAAAATAGCAAAATTTGTCAATATATAAATCGCTGATACCTATTTTGAAAATGTATATATTCCTAAAACATGTGATTAATATTTTTTTAAAGCTTTGGAATTATATTGTAATATAATTCCTTTGAAAAAGACTGTAATCAGCGAATATATATACAGACTCTGTTATAAATAAAATAAAAAGTCTATTAGTTGCCTAAAATATTTTTTACAATTAATCGAACGCTTTTTATAAATTTGTGTGATGCAATATGTACAAATTGTAAGTTTGTTTTTAATAAATTATTTGACTAAAATCTGGTTTTATTCGTTGTCTTTAAAATTACGTGTAGAAAAAAATCTTATAATAATGTTACGACCTTGGGGGGTTTAATATAAGAATTAAATATAATTACTGCAGGTAACCCGCATTTAGTTAAGTTAGAGATAAGATATGGAAAAACCCTGTTCTTTATAAATGTAAAAGAAGATAGACAAGATGGATTACGATAACAATACTAATGGATTCTGAAAACCCAAGCGACGCAGATAAACACAAAATAATAACGTGGACGGGATTTCCCATATTTAATGGGCATTACCACTTCGCTATTAGCTGAAACCGATAAGGACTGCAGGTCGGCCACCTATAAAACGGGTGTACGACCAGTATACAAAAAAGCTTCGTCTGCGAGCAGTCTTGGATCGGCGAAGCTCTGCCCGACTTCACATGTGAGAGCCTTAGCTCTGTGAAGTTCGGACCGGATGGATAGATCGAGGAAGGACGTCAGACTACGGTGAAGGACAATAGGATGTAGGAGCGGCCTGGTCGGCATCTTGGAGCTCTACAGATCCAGAGGAGTATCTAGAAGTCGTTCTTCGAGGAGTATCACGTTGGACATCGACGATCTGGTTCCAGAAGGAGTAGCGGTTATACTCCAATCCGGTGGATCAAATATGGGATATGGGTTTAGAGATTAAGGGTTTGGTAACCAATAGTTAATCCCTTGTCGCTCTTGTTTAGTGTAACTCATTTATGTATGTCTTTTATTAATTGACGTATGTCCATTATTGATATTTACTGCTTTATAACTAACTTATATTTGTATCTCTAACTATTGGCATTTAATGATTTGTGTTTGTATCTCTGATTAATGATTTATGTTTGTATCTTTGATTATTCTTATTAATTGATGTATTTATTCTATTGTCTTCATTATTTATAATTCTTACTTTGTTCTTGTACTTTGTTGCCGATTATTGTAAACCTGTCAGTAATAAAACCCCGTTGGTAAGACCGATATACACAAATAGGAGCGTATCATTTTCTATCCTAGAAACCCCCGACCCCGGGGACGTAACAATAATATGGTAAATTTGAAGATATAATCCACAACTTTAAAAAATCGTATAAGATGAAAAAACTCCATATATTTACCAAAAAAAAAATGCAAAAAAGTAATAATAAAATCCATATTACATAACCATTTATAGAATAAAATAAAATTACTAAAAATAAAAATTTTAAATGTCTTATTTATTTTATAACAGAACATAAAACAGTGGATATAAAATTACATGATACTTATTACTAATACATAAAACAAATGATATTGAAATCGAATATATTTTTTTAATATCGTATAAGTTGACTCGTAGTAATTATTAATATTAAAAATTTAATTGAAAACCATTAGGAAAACAAAAAGTAAAAAAATATAACTTGATTTTTTTTTAATATTATAAAGGTCAAAATGAGGTACGGTGACAAAATTTCAATTCCTACAGTGAACAAAATGTTTGAAAACAATTTTATCTGACCTATTTTAAAAATAAAAAACTGTTAGACGTCCTGATCCAAAGTCATTTATTCTTTGTGTTCTATCAATACATTTTTTCAATTACCAAATTGGATCAATTGTTAAGCTTTCACCTCGTTATTAAAACTTAAACAAAGACTTCTTCCTTTAAAGAAAACTTTACCTCATTTTGACCTTTATTGTATAAAACGAATGATTCTAAACCTAGTTGAATCATTTCTTCTACTCATAACATATTACTAGAAGCATCATTTTCATGGCGCTTATATGAATTATATAAAACTTATCTTTCGATAAGAAGTGATCTCTGCTCAAAATTAATAAAGATCTAAAATTGGCTGAAGCGAAATACCTTCCTAAAACTTTTCTGAAAAAATAATAATAATTTGTCACCTAAATTATTATTCTTTTGGTGAAAAAAAAAATAAATTTGAAAAATGTATTCACTTACTATACTTTATTATATATTCAGAACTACTTAGTTTTTTCAGCATAAATAATTAATTATGAACCAAAAAATTAGTCATCCAGGAATTTATTTTGAAAATTTTGTCATATATTTGTATTCATATACAACTGCGACAGCAAAAAATATTCATTGCAAGGATGCAATGAATATTTTTTGAAATAATCGAATATTTTTTGAAATATCGAATCGTAAACAGGAGTTTACGATTTCGATAATATGTAACAATAAGAAAAATTCGAATGTAGATTTAAATATTTTATAATTTTAATATGAAAATACTATTCAAGTTTTTAATTATTTAAGCGAGTATAAAAAATGTGTTGATGTGTTAGTCCAATTCTATGTATTTTATCTTTTAAAAACAATGTGATCATAAATCCCCTCCTTTAGTTTGAACTTGTGATTCCAATTAGAAATACATATTTTTTTGTGTAACAATATGAATCATCTAATTTACGATCTTTTTATACTACCTTATCTCAATTATTTATATCTACTGATATCAGTATTACAATAGAACAAACGATCCTTCAGTGAAATTTTGTCTTTCAATATAAATAGTTTGTTTTTAAATATATATTTAAGTATATTACAGCTTGGCTTCTACTAAAAAATAATTTGTTAAAAAAAATATTTATTTCAAAAAATAATATTTTTTTTATTTTACAAAATGGGATCCAAATTTTCTGTAAATGGTTTAACTGAAGAAGCGTTAGAAGATTATGTTGCACTGACATATTTGTCGAAAGCGGAGATCTTATAGTAAGTCTTTTCAAATTAATATAATTCTTAATTTTATTAAAATATACAATACAAATATGAAAATTACTAATAAAAATGTTTCTTACTTTTTAAGTATTTTAAAATGTTTCCATTCTATTGATCCAAAAGAGATTGATCAAAATATTCACCACAGATTTCATAAAAGTTATATTATGAATAAATTTCCAAATTTAAAGGTAATAATAACAATATTCTAATTTGAATTTAGACGAAAATCTTAGATATTCTTTTTTTAGTATAATCCTTTTTTTGACCGTATATTCATTACATTTTCTTCTCAAAAAGATGATTGCTTTTCTTTTGAAGATATGTTAGATTTATGTTCAATTATGAGTGAAAATTGTCCGGATAAAATTAAATCTATGTGGGCATTTAAAATATTTGGTTTGTAATTTTGTTTTTTACATTTATATAAAAAAAAATATTTTAAATATACATCTTTGCATAAATTCTTTCATAGATTTGGACGATGATAATCAAATAAGCATAGAAGATCTTTGTGAAATTATAGATCGCATCACTTGGGATAGATCTAATACCAATAATGTGATTGATAATGAAGAAAAAATTAAAATATCTAAAATTGTAAATATTATTTTTATCTTTAAAAGTTAAATACGTATATATATATAATAATGACCTATAAAATTTTCAGATAGTGAACGAAATTAACTTGGATCATAATAATAGTTTGGGTCCGGCAGAATTTTATCATTTGATATCCAAAATGCCAGAATTCAAAAATTCGTTTTATTTCAAAATTTAACTAAATCAATTTAATACATAATATTGAATATTTATTAATTTAAAATTATATCAAATTTAATAATATGCGCGTCATTTAAAAATGTACATATTTATAATATAATAATTATTTTGAATTATTAAATGTTTTATAAATGTTTGAATTTGTTTATGGTCGAACTTTGTATACTTAAGACAGTAGTGACAGAAATGTCGTTAAATTGTAAGCGTCGCGTCTATTAGCACGCGTTGGTTTGGCGGTTATACGACTTTTTACAATTGTTTATTCGACTTTTGCAGCTTTTAATTTATTTAAGTTTTTCATTTATGTGAGTAATTTTAATATAAAATGCCTCGTTATTAACACATAGTATTAATCTAGATTTTAGAATATTTCTCAAATATTTATATTATTCTCCATTACAAAATTATTTTATTATTTAAACTGTTTCATTTATAATATGTGTTATTTTATACAAAATAAATATTCATTTGTTTAACTAATAAGATTGTATATAAAGCGCTTTTCAAGTTTGTTAGGTTATATGTTCTACTTGAAACGATGCTTTGACATACGATTCATTTTGTAATTATATTAACGAATATATATATATATATATAATGTTTGACAATTACAACACAATATGCGTCATATAAATTTATAATGACTATAAGGCAATTTTTTTTTAGTAAACACATTTTATGATCTGCCAGCTCTTTATAAAACATTAAAATTACAAAAAAAAAAAATGATATTGTTATATGTAGTATGGTTTTGAAATTTTCCTTTAAAAAAATCTTTTTTCTACATTATCTATAAATTTGATAATATGAAAATAATATTTAAGACTAACTTTATAGTTTATTAATCATGTATTAGTCATATTAATATCCAAATAAAAATATAATTAGTAGATGTTGCTTTAGTTTACCTTCTTCCTTTTATTATTTTTCTGATTATACCCGACTGAAGCTTTATTATAAATAAATGTACATTCATTAATTTGCATATTATCATGTATCCAAAGATGTAGTGCAGAATCTATAATATTTGAGGTAACTGTCGATTCTTATCAGACTTTCCAAGTTGAATTTTAGAACTGTCGTTAAAGTGTCATTTTACGAAAATCGTACTGTGGATACTATATTACATTATAAAAGGAATTACTATGATAAAAACCGAAACCAAAAGTTAATAATAACGATTTAACAATAGCTCGTATGAATAATTATATGAATCTCGTGGTATAGAAGAAAATATAATATTTTTGCCAAAATAATGATTTATTTATCTTTTGGTTCCAGTTAAAATGGAGGATCAAAAGGATCTGTTGCACATTTTATTAGAAGGTAAATATATGCTGTATATTATATATTTCTGGAAAAACAATTCTGTTGTATTTATGAAATTATTTCATTAACACTTTACATGCCTATTACACGAATGAAATACAAAAAAATAATTTAATTAGTAATAAAGACACTTATGAAACAAGAAAAAAATCTCAGATATATGAAAGAAATCGCATTTTTTTAAAGGCAGCGAACGTATTAAATGGAATAATAAACATATTTAATAATGTTTTTATCAATTATAGTTTAAAAATTAGTTTTGTTTGACATAAATTCTAAGAAAAATATATGTTAACTTTATAAATATATTATAATTGAATTTAAAGAGGTATTAAAATTTTATAAAATGTAAATACATTTAACAATATTCGATATTAACTTTTTTTATTTGGACTAAATTTTTCTCTATAATGTTATATTTAATCGTAGCTTTATAATTTCAATATTGAGATATTAATTGTAGAAAACATATCATGGCCAGTAGAGGATGTTGAAACTTTAATTCAAGCAATAAAGAAACATTTACCTGAAAATGACGTAATGAATTATCAATCCCGACTTAAAAAACTGCCTTGGGATAAGGTAAATATTTTTATTTATATTGATTGAGTTATTATGTTATTTACTATAATTAAAATCATATGTTTTACATAAGATCGCATTTGGAGAATATGATGAACATACATGCAGAGATGTGTTTAAAGGTATTTTAAAAAATATTAGGACATATAAAATTCTAAACGAAATATTATCAGACGCTTTGAGTTGGATAAAAAACCCTTGGATTAATTCCAAAAATAAAAAGGTACTTATTTAATATTTTATTATTTTTCTTATTTTGATTTGTTATATATATAAATAACATTAATTTTAGCTTCAACATCCAGATCTTCCAAAAAAACCGACTACATCATATATCCAGTTTTACATAGATCATAAGCATTTACAAAAAGATTATCCTAATGATATTGTAAGTTTAAATTTATCTCTTTTGTTGATGTTATATATTGTTACTTAAATTATAATTTATGTAAAATTGTTATTCTAGAAAGCTTTTCGTAAAAAAATGGTTGAAATGTATGATCAACTATCAGAAGATAAAAAAATGTTATATAAAGATCGTTATAAAATAAGCAAACAAGAATACGAGCGCAAAATGAAAATATTTCTGTAAGTAACATATTAGACAGTGTTCAATACTTTTTGTTTTATTTATTTATTATTTTAATATTTTATTTGTGTTAATTGACTCAATTTAGAGAAGAACATCCAGAATATAATCAATCAGTAAAGAGAAAAGCTAAAAAGAGCATAAATGAAACAAATCAAAATTTATTAGCATACCATCTTTATCTAAAAGAACAATTAACAAATAATAGTAAATTAGATACGAAACCAGCTAAAGAATTAATTCCAATACTGGAGAAAAAATGGGAAACATTTTCTTATGATGAAAAATTGCCATGGATTCAGCTTTCATCAGAAAAAAACAATGAAATGGTTGCATTTTAAAGCTTATCAAATGCATTATTAGGGTTCTTTTATTTAATATTTTAATTTTTATATATTTTAGAAAGAGAAAAAGATCACTAAAGTTAAAACATCTACAAAGAAAAATTTTAATCCCTATACTTTATTCTGTATGAAAATGATGCGATCTGAAGAATTGAAAAATATATCACCCAGAGTACGTTTTCAGTTTTTTTGTGATATATAATATAAATAATATTTTTTTTCAAAATTAAAATTTCATATCAAATTTTAGGAAAAATTTTCGAAAATTGCACAACTTTATAAATCTTTATCTCCTGCTGAGATTGAAGAATTAAAAAATGAAACGAAAGCCAAACTACTAGAGATTGAATACAATAATACAGAAAAATTTAACAAGTAAATTTAGAATGCTTAATTATTATTCTTTAAATATTAGAAATTTACTAAAGTTTTCTTTTTACAGAGAGATAAAAAAAACTGTAGAATTCGACAATGCTATGGTAAAACCTGATTTGCCGCAGAAAAAGAAATCTAAAAAACCTTACGAGTACGTTATAAAAATTAATATTTTATTTTTTACAATCTTCATGTTATCCTTATATTGAAAATATTATTTTTGTAGTGAGGCTGATACAACAACTAAAGCGAAAAATAATGACTTTAACGATGTAAATAAAAATAAAATTAGTTTGTATGTCTATTGTATGTCAATAATATAGTTTGATTTATGGCTTTTATTAACGTGCTTTTATTTCTTTTTCCAGAAAGAAACAAAACATAGATAAAATAGATTCTGATAAAGATGCTGGTGATATTTTTAACAACAATCCATTTGAGAACGTTACAATAAGGTTAATGATAATAATTTTATTTCAAATTATAACCTTAAATATTCAAAAAAATAAATTAATTACCTTTAATTTGACACTAACATTTTATTGTCACTTACATAAATCATATTTTTATTGTTGTGAAACCTTACATTATAAAAAAATAATCACTTGAATATTGATTTATTTTCTCGAATTAAATGAGAACTGGGAACATTTTGGACTAAAACAAATTATATTCATAAATTGAAGTATTACTGTGCTTGCTTCTTTGCTTCAATATTTTTATTAGGACATTTATAATTCGAATTTAATAATTTATTCATTTAATTGAATTATATACATTATAGAAAAATAAAAAAAAATCTTTGTATGATAAAAGAACCTAGTACGAAATCATATAACTATAGCTATTTTTTACATTGTAATTTATGAGAATTTTTAATGTGCATTACTGTATATTTACATTTTTATTTCTTTTAGGAAAAGGAAAACAATGAGTGATGTAGACAGCTATCCAGATGAACCAAAGTCACCTCCAGAGTAAGTAATATATATATTATATGAACATTATTAGAAGTTATTTCATTTTTAATTTCCTTATAGAACTGCGTTTGAATTATTTGTAAATAAAAAAAATAAAAAAAACAAATATTCGGATGAACAGATGCTGGAGAAATGGAATAATTTAGAAAAGTCAAAAAAGAAAACATATAAAAAAATGTTAAAGGAATTAAAGAAAGAATATGCCATTAACTTGGAAGCTTTTATAAATTCTTTACCTAAAAAGAAGTTAAAAAAATATAAAAGTTGATAATAGCTAATATATATGTGTGTATGTGTGTGTGTGTGTTTGCTACTTGTTTTATATTGTACTAAAAATACATAAATTTTATAGCTCTCTTATAAAATGACATAAGTAATTACAAATCTTAATTGCGTTGCTATTTAATTGTTTTGCAACGTAAATTTTATTATAACTTTAAGTTAATTATATATAAGTTAACTAAACCATATTTTTCGTCAACTTATATTTAGTTTTATTTTAAATGTGCTAAAAATATAATTAATCCATTTAAAGATTTTTAATATATGTATTATATTTAATGAATTTTTAGTATGTCATATAAATGCAATATTAATAAAAGTCCTAAGATACTAATCTATTTACCCAGTTCATATTGCATAATACTATTGAGATATACATAACTATCAGCGTTAAAAGTGAGTACTCTTTATATTTATTTGGATTAAATATTAACGACAAATAATTAAAGACTTCTCGATTTTCATATTTATAGATAACTACGTAATGAATATATTATAATATTCCATTATTTTTTGCTTTTTGTAGTTTCCTATATTAATAACTGAGATATATCAGAGTTTACCCCCACACGATTATATTTTTTTATTATATTGTTTAATTTTTCGTCTTTTTTGAAATTACATTTATTTTTTGACTTATTTAACCTCTTCAATTCAAATATTAACATTATTATCAGGCTGACTACATTAGTAGCGTATTCTTATTATTTTTTATTTTTATTTTTTTTCATTGTTTATAAAACTGATTTGGTTTATATCAATGTTAATCACTTTTAGATAAGAAATGCTTTTGAAATTTATTTCTTTCTAATAATTACAACGCTTTAAATATATAATTTTATTTATTTCTTAATTAGATTGTATGCAACTTTTTCTTATGTTTTTCGTTTTTTTTACGATTTATAAATATTTTTACTTTATTTTATAGAAAGCTTTTTGTGCTTAATTTTTTTGTTTGTATGTGTATGTATTGTTAAAAATAATTTTCATTATTTTTGTTACAGAAATATAAAAATGTATGTTGTTTTTATTAAAATGTTCATTATTTCTGTTAATAAAACTATATTTTTAGGTAAACTTGTGGTTTTATTTTAACGATGACATATACGTTTAATTTTTAATGCACTGTATTCATAATTTGTTTGTATTTGAATATCCTAATTATTAAATCATAAAATAAGTAAAAACCATCTTAATAAATTTTATCGTTTTGCTCTGAATAAATGACGTCGATTTTTCAAAAATTTTAGAAATACGTTAACTACCACTTTCTAATGATATATAAAATCAATTTTTAAAGTTATCTTTGAACTCAAAATTATCTCCAAACTTAAATATCAACACTTAATCGTTTGAAATAAAACTCGTTTATAGCTTAAATGTTTTTCATTTTAATATAGAAATTAAACGAAAGTTTTGTGGAAAATATTTTTAACGTAATAAGATTTTTTTTAATTTGAAAGGCATTCTGAAGTTCTTATTTTTTGCTATAAATTTATACATACAATGACTAAACGTTGATTAAATTGAAATGTACACCTGCTATGTAATCTTCAAATCTATAATTGTAATACAGTTTGTTTTTGTATTTTATTATGATAATTATGCCAAAAAGAAAAAAAACACGTATGAATTGTAAGTAACAATCTGATTTAGTAAAAAATGAAAAATACGTATTTCATGTCTAATCGTTCCGTATCAGTATTTTTGAATTTTAAAAATTCATTACAAATACACATATAATATCAGACAAATTATTTTTTTAATATATTCAACGAAACGAATTAAATAAGGATCTATAAAAATTTAACCAAACGAAGACTATCAACACTCGTCATATTTACAAAAATTCTCCAAATGTATGTTTAACGATTTTCGTTTTTATCCTTTTACGTTTACACCTTTTATACGTTATTTATTAGAAATTGCTAATAATTAATAAAAATCTTAAATAATAATTCACTCATTAATAAAAAACATCAATTTAAATTGTACCACATAATTTATAAATGTGTATTGTGCTTTATTACGATATCAAATTTTCTTTATAAATACGATAATAAGTTATCAACTTCAATATTTTTTTTCATCCTAATTATAAGAATATCAAACGAACGACAGGAAATATCGATAGTGTATATCTTCGTACAATAATCTCGTGATAGTGATCTTGACCTCTACTATCTCAAAAAAATAATGCCATTAAAAAAAACTTGGATTAATTTCAATAAACATTTTAAAATTAATTTTTATCCTCCTTTTTAGCGTATGGTCATAATATGGTGTTTTATCTTCATAAAATATATATATATATATATATATATATATATATATATATATATATATATATATATATATATATATATATATATATATATATATATATATAACGTATTATTGGAGGGGTGAGAGATGGCACGTGCCCTTCCGTCATTTTGAGCCGTCAGTTCGCGGCCGGCGTTGGTGTCGGTTGGTTTTGTGTGCGCGTGCGGTTTGTCACTCTTACTCGTACTATAATATAATGGGAGCTCACGTTTCCCGAACCGACTTTGAATGGACGTACGACGAAGAACCGCACGCATCAAGGAGAACGCTCATACTAAGTATAAACGATATAAATCGATATTTATCATAGATAATTTAGTAATGTCCGTATAATAATAATTTATTTTGTTGTCGTGCACATATATTATAATGGCATTTGCAGAATGGTGCGTTTGATTTCGATGAAAAGAATACGCCGTTGTGAAATGGCGTGAAGCTATTTTTTTTATGGGGCGTCATCCGGATGACGCCCCACAACAAATTTAATGTATATTTACCGGCTATTTTTACTTATGAGATTTCGTTCGATTACCACTCATGTGAAAGGGTTTTAATAAAAAATCTGACTATGAAATCTTTTTATGAATCATATTTTATACTTAATCGTATAGATTTTGCAACATCAAATCATTTTATAATGTATTTTTTTTTCTAAAGATAACCTCACTATTAAAACTATTGCAAAATTTTAAATTATTCACAATACAAAAAATATATAAATATTTGCACAATTTACTGTAATTACGTCAAAAAATACGTTTATATATACTAAATATATATATATATATATATATATATATATATATATATATATATATATATATATATATAATATTTTTTATTACGTCGCCGAATTTATTATTATATAATTGAATTTGTTCCTTTTCCTCCAACGTTCATCAACCTGCCAAATCTTCAACGATCGCACTAATCTCCTCACTTTTATTGCTTGAATATTTTTTCACGTTTTGTTTGAATTGATTATGACGCTTAAGGAATTACGTGTTTATCTTGATTGTCATCGCCGTTTATAATTAACGAACATTTTTGTCTCCGAGAAGAACTCAAATTTCCCATACGGCTCTCGTATATGTTTCAAAAGATAAAAATTATACTTTTCACTAATAATCAATCTTAAATTTTAATTTCAAAAAGTAAACTATATTTTTCGATTTCTTTTATTTGGTCAAATATATTTCGTTTTAGTTTATTCTATATTCTACAACTCTTCTTATATGTCTCAATTAATTTAATTTCATCAGTTTCGACAACCGTTAAACATAACGTTTTAATTTTAGTACTTTTTCCTGAATTGCATAAACTAAACCAATTGTGTCGTCTGTTAATCTCCTTTTTTATGTTATTATTAATCATCAATTTACGTCAATTAGCGTACAATTATAATAAATTTATATTTTTCTATTTCGTTAATAGAATTTTGTGTGAGAATTTTATTAAAATATGTGTGTGTGTGTGTGTGTGTGTGTGTGTGTGTGTGTGTGTGTGTGTGTCATATTTTTTTGTTTTAATTGGAACATTTATATAAATTTATTTTAAACTTCGTAACCATATGAAAAATATGAGTAGTCTTCCCCATGGCATAAATTTAATCTTTTATAAATTTATTATAAAAATTGTTATCAATTTTATTAGTTACGCCGAAGTATATATTGACATTAGTTCGAAGAATTATGGTTCAATATAATGGTGTCAATATTGAATATATGATATGATATACTTTTAATATAAATTTATACTTTACAAAATGTCTTATACATATATGATAAACTACAAATATTGTTAAATTCTAAATTCTAAACAGAATGTATAAAGAAGGAAATTTAATGAAAAAAATAAACAAATTAAAATTAGTTATAACAAAAATTATTAATAATTGTTATATTGTCAAAAATATTTATTTTAAAGATCAGATATGTAATAAAATTAATAAAACATTTACATACTTTATATTGTTATTCATATATAAATCGAGAAATGTTAATGATCATTGTTGCAAATGACATCATATTATTCAAAACTAAAAACGCGCAAAACTTTTTATATTTTAATAAATTGTGTAAAATGAATACATAATTAAAGATTAAATAGCAAAAATTAAAAAAAATATTATTTCTAAAAACTAAAAGAGCAATCAAATATTTGAATGAATTTATTTACAATAATATATATATATATATATATATATATATATATATATGTGTGTGTGTGTGTGTGTGTGTGTGTGTGTGTGTGTGTGTGGTATATATATATATATATATATATATATATATATATTCAAAATTATAAATTATTTTTTTTATTCACACCTTTAAAATTTATTAAAACATAAAATTTCACTCATTTAATATATCAAAGTCTTTAATATCGATTTTAAAATGTAAAAAAGTTACTAATTTGCTTTCATTTAAATTATTATTTTATTTACTTCAAAAAATGTCTATAATGCAATCAAATAAATTCAATTATACATAAATATTTTTTCCAACCCTTCATTATGATTTTTTATTGATTCTTTGTTTTTTTTTGTATGACATTTATGTTCTCTTTTAATGTCATATTTTTCATGTATTTTATCACGTGATCGTGTCACGTATAACATTTATTATTTTATTCAGAACTGTATATTACATGATGACCCATTATGATCATTATTGTATAATAATAATATTTTTTTATAAATGCATTCTTATATATACCTAATTCTTTATTTTATTATATGTAAATATATAGCACATTTGTCAATACGATTTATTGCTACGTACCCATTGTATTCACATTTTTTTTCCAAAAAATATCACTACTTTCAAAATAATCTTTATTTCATCAATCATATAAACAAAAACGGATTATTATAAAATAATATAACGATATAATTATAGCGCGAAAATGTTTATTATATGAAATAAGTCAGTGATAACAACATTCATAATCCCAGACATCTTGTATGAATCAAGTTATCAACTTTTATGGCTGATTGTAAATTATTATTTTTATTCAAGGGATTGACGTATCATTGAATTATTTCATTGATAGTATTGTTTTTTTGCATACAAAGTGGTATAATATATGCAATTGATATAGACGTATATATGTATATATTATATATAATTTTTAATTATATTCCCAATTTATGTAACATATACTTCTTACGTATAATTATTTGTCAAAATTATATATATCAAAAACATATATAACAATAAAAATAACATATATATATATATATATATATATATATATATATATATATATATATATATATATATATATATATATATATATATATATATATATACATTGCGTGTTAGAGAGAGAGATTGAAATTATACCATGTAACATCTATTTACTCAATATTTTTAAATAGGTAACTTTTCAGAGTTTATGCATGAAAATATTCATAAACAAACTTTAACTTTCATATCTCTTATTTATTTTTAATATATTAACCTAATCATAAGCTATTCAATTTGTCAATACTTAATATCTTGTACATTAGAATAAAAAAAAATTGCATTATTATTTATTTATTAATAAAATTTATTTTTATTAAGAAATAAATTATAATTTAAAAACATAACAGAAGAAATGCTTAATGTCGTAATAAAAACGTGGAATTAAATTTATTACTTATATGGGTATTTACAAGTCAAACATGTTTTTATCAAAATCTATTTAGAAAATGTTTTTTAAAAATTATCTTAGTTTTTTTCCTGTCTTTGAACTATGATATTTTTTTTAATATATTAGGACATTACAAAAATAATTTATAATTTATAACAGATTTAAAAGCTATTTCAAAATACAATATTTGGCTCAAATTTAATAATGTTATTTGAAAAAAACTTTTAGATAACACATGTTTTCAACAAGAAAGTAAGTTTTATTCCAGTATTACAAAATTCTTAAATTCTAGAATCAATGAATTATCAAAAGATATTTTTGTTACCAACATGTTTAAAGAGATAATAAACTGTTGATAAGAGATGTGATGAATATGTAAGGTGAGACATACTATAAGTTCATAACTCAACTCGTTGAAATTCTGAAGTATTATTTGTACGACGTGTGATTTAACTTAGTCCTAATGAAAAATAGCCCTATTGAATATAAACGCAATATAATTTCTAATGATTTTTTTACAATTTTCTGACAATACTTTTCTACAATAATTATTTCATCAGGATTAAAAATTTTTAATAAATTTATTTTTATTATATAAAACCGAATAATCTTCTTTATGTGTAATTTTGGAATCAATGTTGTTTGTTCCATAAAATGTGAGAAGTTGATATTTTGAGATTACTTTTTCTTTATTATTGTTGAACTTTTTAGACTTCTATTTTTTTTTTAATTTACTTATGTGATATACAATGGTTGAGTGGTTAAAATAAAGTTTTTCTTCTACATACACACACACACACACACACACACATATATATATATATATATATATATATATATATATATATACATATATATGGTTGTATAATTTTAAACAGATCTGCTTCAACAATTATTTTAAATTAGTTCTTATCAATCTAAATTGTACATACGATCTTTTATATATATATATATATATATATATATATATATATATATATATATATATAATCAAATTTTATATTATGTTATATATAATTTGATTATATTAAATTTTAATTGTATATTCAATTATAGCTAATAGTTTTCATAATTACATTATTTATTGTATAATTATTTTCATTATAGAAAAATATCCCGAAATTAAAAAGCTGTTTGGATATGACCCAAATTTCAAATGGGTTGTTACACTCATGGTATTAATTCAATTTGTAATGCTGTTTGTCATGAAAGATCGAAGTTGGCCAGTGATTTTCTTAGTAGCATACATGTTCGGTGGTGTTATCAATCATTCTTTAATGTTGGGTAAGTATTTAAAAAATTGTTTCAATTCTATATTTTAACATCCATTTCATTGTACTTAAAATGTTTATGCATATATAATCAATGCAAAAGTTTGATGTTCGAAACATTGAATTCTTTCAGTTATTTTGAGAAATTAATTTTTAAAAACATCCTTTCTTATGAAAAATCATAAAAAATAAAATTCAACCAAAACAAATAATTAATTCATTTTATAGATTTACAATGTTGCTAATTTTTTTTTGCACAGGCTATATATATATATATATATATATATATATATATATATATATATATATAATTATTTATTTACGAATAAAATTTAAATTATGGCATTTTAAGTATTTTGGATTATCGGTTATAATTTCAAAGTTTATTAATAAGAAGATTATATTCTACGTAATTTGTTGCTTATCTTTTTATAATAACAATATTTTATTTTACAATCGCTATTTACTTAGTCGTTTATTATTATTATTAAAACAAAAGGAAATGCTATAGTATAATTATCGCGAATACTCGATTTTATTTGTTTTATATTATAAAAACAATTAGATGCAAGTACTTCACGTTAACCGATTAAATATGATAAAACTGACAGCTAGCACTTCATGAGTGTAATCAGTGTTTGTCATCAATTCGCTGTGACCAATTCATGAAGTGTTCTAGTATGTGGGTTGTGTAATTCACCTGGTTATGATTTATAAAGTGTTCTGATACAAGAACTGATATGAATTTTACAAACATTTCATTTACAAACAATTCAATATTGCCTTATCTATTGACTATTTATTTTTCTATGGAAACATTGTTTATTTTTTATTATATGTATATATATATATATATATATATATATATATATATATATATATATATATATTTATTTATATTTGTATGTTATTTGCAGCCATTCATGAAATTTCACACAATTTGGCATTTGGCCACAATCGTCCAATGCATAATAAACTATTTGGTTTTTTCGCGAATTTACCCATTGGAATACCGATTTCCATTAGTTTTAAGAAGTATCATCTTGAACATCATCGGGTAATTTTTATTTTATATATTATTTTTATTTTGTTTTAATAAAGTTTATTTCGAATATCTTAACTTCGTCTTGTTTTTTTTTCAGTATCAAGGAGATGAAAAATTGGATACTGATTTACCAACATTATTAGAAGCTAAACTATTTTGTACCACTTTTGGGAAAATGATATGGGTGATATTACAGCCATTTTTTTATGCATTCAGACCATTAATTACATATCCAAAAGTGCCAACAACTTTAGAATATGTGAATTTAGTTATACAACTCATTTTTGATGGAATAGTTTGGTATTTTTTTGGTAAATTTTATTTTTAAATTATTAATAATTAATTAATCATGATATAAAAATGTACGGCTTACTTATAAGTTCTATTTTTTTAATATTTATTTTTCACTATGTATTTCCGAAAATATAAGTAATTATTAATGTTTTATTTACTTAAAGTACTAGCTAAATAAAAAATAATTAGTATCATATCATATATAGTGTCAATATATTTTTTCTATATATTTTAGGAGGACGTGTACTTGGTTACTTAATATTTGGATCTCTTATGGCAATGGGTTTACATCCAGTTGCGGGTATATTAAAAATATTAAATTTTAATTTAAATTATTTGATAATAAATTTCAATATATTCAGTGTAACAATAGTCATTATAAATTATTATAAAATTAATATTTTTTACTCATATTTTAATTTATATATTCGTAATCATTTTCCTTTTTATTTAAGGTCATTTTATATCAGAACATTATATGTTTAAAAAAGGATACGAAACATATTCTTATTATGGTCCACTTAATTGGATAACATTCAATGTGGGATATCACAATGAACATCACGATTTTCCTGCTGTACCTGGAAGTCGTTTACCAGAGGTTTAAACAAAATATTTCATCTTTCATTTTAATATTTTACTATTGTAAATTAATTTAAAACAATTTTATTTTTTTCATAATTTGTTTACAAACATAACATTATTATACTTTTTATAAAAGTACGAAAATCATTTAAATATATTATTTTCTTTATAGGTTAAAAAAATAGCTAGCGAATTTTATGATAACTTACCACAACATAATTCGTGGACTAGTGTATTATATGACTTCATAATGGATCCAGAAGTAGGTCCATATGCAAGAATAAAACGGAAAAGTAGGGGTTTAGATTCATAAATATACTATACTAAAAATATTTTTATATTTATCTACGAAATTATATTCCATTTAAATTAGGAATTGTGATTGCATTACATAATTTTTTAGGAATAATTTTAATTGCCGTTTAAAATTATTCATATACTGTGCAGTATTCGATTCGACATATACTTTTAATTATGAAAATTATTATAAAAGAAATTGTTACTTAAATATAAATTATCTACTGTATTTAATGTCAGCATTTCAATAGAGGTGATGTGTTAAAATTGCTGTTATTTATTTTTTTTACTATGATTTATGTTTTTGTTATCTAATTTATCAGTGACGTATTTAAGGTAAATATAGAAATATATCCTTAAAATTAATTTTATTATTACAAATGAGAGGGATCCAAAATAAAGTGTCCATATTGTTACTTTTAAAAATCAAAAAATGTTCATTTATAACTTATATACAAATTATTCTTCAAAATAATCGATATTAATTAAAATAATTTAATATTCTCTATTTTATTTGCGCTCGAAATACACATACAAAACTAAGATAATACTAACATTTTGAGGTTAATCTTTGTCATAATTTTTTTATTAAGCTTGTCGAGAATTAAATGTAATTAATTGATTATAGATATTTATATTTCTATACATTTGATGGTTATGGAAACATATATATGGAATAATGTTAAATATTTGCATTTACATACGTATATTTGCACAAATAAAATGAAAAAAATATAAAATATATGTTTAAATATAAAAATTTCAGAAAACTTACAAATCAATTATTTTGTCTATGATGTTATTACTCTGAATGAATGAACTTTTTTATAACGAACTCTCTTCAATTTAAATTAGTCAATATCATTTAAACAAATTAAAATAGTATTGTCCATAAAAACATTATTCTCCTTACGTACGTCACTGACTATTATTATTTTTTTTTAATGTAACGAAATAGTTATTTTTTAATTGTAATTAAACATATTATATTTTTGTAGTAGTTCCATATGACTAGTCAAATAATTAACGCCATATATAAATATATGTTTCTATTAAACATTTTTACGCGTTATAACTTTAACTGGGTACTCAATAATATTCATGGCAGCAATTCACTATATATTCCAAATGGTGATTCATTAAATTACGTTTAACTATTTCCACTAAACGTATTATATTTCAATAGAATTTTTTCAAATATCATAATAGGGTGAGGTTTTTTATTATATGAGTAATAATAATATTAATCATAAAAATGTAATATAGACTTTATTTTGTCGAAATGCTTTTGAGACAGTTATTTTTGTAAGGAATTTGGGGTAAATCTATATATGCGCATTGACCAATAATTTTATTTACTATCAGAATACCTAAGTTATTACGGTACTTATTATTTTTAATTAAATATACAAATATTCATTTCGTTTTGGTATATTGTTTCACAATTAAGTTTATATATCTCATTTCTTATCTACTTCTTCATTATTTTTTCTTACTAATAATAAACTAAATACAAATAAATCTAAAAAAAAATATTAAAATATATTAACGTGCTTTAATACAAGAAAACCTGTGAGCATTCTAGTATTTTGAATTTTTATTTTATAAATTTATTTAATAATATTTTATTCATACTCTTTTTCATTTATGTAATGCACCATAAAATTTATTTTTGTTTTATTACATCATTCGCAAAAAAAATCTTGTATGATGTTTTGGATAATTATTTATTTAATAATTGATATGTATAATATATCAATTCTTAACACTCGTGTTATAAATTTTAAGATTTTCGATCCCTCTTATCTTTGGGATATTATTTATTATATTAATGACCCTTTAAATTTTATCTTGCATATGTATGCGCATGAATAAAAAAACCATATAATATATATATATATATATATATATATATATATATATATATATATATATATATATATATATATATTGCATTTATAATTTATATATGTAAATTTTCATTTGGTCATTTTTTTACAATTTTCTCTTTGCAAAGTATTTGTAATTCTCAGTAGAATTTTTTTTTTACTTCTGGAAAAACATTAAATAATTCTGTATTAGATATATATATATATATATATATATATATATATATATATATATATATATATTACCTGTGTGCCTTTTAATACGAAAATGTTACATTTTCAAAAGAAAAATGATGGAGCTATTTTGTCTGTATTTTCACATAATTTATTTTAACATTGTTATTGAGGAGTATTGTTATTAAAATGTATATTTATATTTTGATAATTATGGGTTTTTATTGTTCTAATTTTGCTACAAGTTACTAAGCAAATAATACCTTTTTATCTCTTTTAATTTAAATTATAATTGTTATTATAAAAAACGAACAAACTTATTTTTTTCAAGATCTATAAAATGTTTAATGTACATATAATTCAAAGAATGCCTGTTACAATATATATATATATATATATATATATATATATATATATATATATATATATATATATATATATATATATATATATATATATTAATATTCCATTATATTTGTCATTGATTAATTATATAATTTACTTCCATTTGTTCAATAACATGTTTTCACATTTTATATATGTTGTTAGCTTTAGAATAATCGTCCATTTATATATATATATATATATATATATATATATATATATATATATACATATATATATATATATATATACATATATATATATATATATATATATATATATATATACATATATATATATATATATATATATATATATATATATATATATATATATATATATATTATAATTTACATACATAAAATGATATAATGTAATTGGACTACATTATAATGTATTTTGATATATAAATTGGGATTTAATTAATAATACTCACATATATGTGTAAATTTTATGCTTCTATATATTTATACTTTTTGTGGATCATTAATTTTTTATTTAGAATCTCATTTTTCCATAAGAATACATGTATATTTTTGTAAAACATAAACTACTTATATGTTCAATAAAACTTTAATATTGTAATATACTGTTCTATTGCTTTTATATCATCCTAAACGATTTATATTGATAAAATTCAAGATCTATTGGGATATTGTAGAGTACAAATAATAAAATATATATATTAAGAAAATATATATTTCTATTATATTATTTTTTACTAAAAACGTTTTAATAATTTATGAAAAAGAATTATAATTCAACAATTATAGAATTATTATGTGTCAAAATATTTTCGTAATGTTGCAGCTTCCTCTCTCATTTCACTTAAATCTCTGGGAGGCTTTAGCGGCATACTGAAAACGCGATGAGGATTAGCATCATGTTTAGCGAGTTCTGAATATATCATGTCTACGTCTTTAAAATCTCCACGTTTTCGAGGCATCACGTGACAATGAACATGCTAAAAAATATTAAATATAAATAAAATTTAAAATATTAATAGAAGTAAAAATATTCATACTCACTTCAACGGTTTGACCTGCTTCAGGTCCATCTTGAATAGTAATTGTCGATGACGTAGTCTGATAAACTTTTTCCATAACCTGAAATACAATTAGAATATATTCAAGATTACATTTGATTTTTTCTATTATTTTTCTTCGTTTAATATTGCATTTTATGCAATATAACAATATTTATATATTCTTGTAATTTAAACACCTTTTGTACTTTGGTAACAGTTTGAAAGAAGTCACAGGCTTCTTCAGGAGTAAGATCAGGAGCTCGTTTGACAATTCTTTTGGGCGCTATTAAAACATGTCCAGGTACAACACACCTTAATTTAGATAAATAGTAAAATAAAAAAAATCTATAAATTGTATTTAAAAAAGGATACAAAACCAATGTTTACCTAATATTTACAAAAGCGTAACATAGTTTGGAAACGTAGAATACAGTAGACTCTCTTATTTTAATATTAGAAAAATTATAATGTACTTCCTCAGAATCATCTTCGGGTGGTGATTCAGATACAATTTCTTTTTTATTATCTAAATTTTCTTTTGTAAGAGTTATGTGTTCGGTTATTTGAGATTTACGAACGCATTGGTTGTAGATATTGTAAACGTCATTCCTATATATATTAAAAAAAATAGTCAACATTATGAAGTCTTTGCAAAAAAAAACTAATTATATTGTAATGCAGATTGATCTAGTATCAATCAAATAAATATTCCATATTTATGAGATTTTTACTATCTGATCAAATTTCATTTCATTATCTATCAGTAATTTTTCATTATTTGTATCAATTATACCTTCTATGTTGAAACACTGGCATATTTCTCCTTACTTCTTCAAGTCTGTCGTAATCCAAAACGGCAATTGCAAAGCATGGCTCATCAACTTTATCACCACAAGTTGCTAGTATTTTTCCCCATGGATCAATACACATGGCATGACCAAAAGATCTTCGTTTAGCGTTATGTTGACCAACTTGAGCTGCGGCAATGACAAAACATTGATTTTCTATAGCTCGACATCTAAAGAATAATACGTTTTAACATAATTTTGATATATTATAATAAAGAAAATCGCAATTTAAAATAAATTGACAAAATACCTAAGAAGTATTTCCCAATGCGCTTGACCAGTGGCATATGTAAATGCTGATGGAAATGTTAAAATATCAGCACCAAATTTGGAAAGTTGAATACTTAATTCAGGAAATCTCATATCATAACATATAGCCATTCCGATTCTACCAACGGGACTTTCGAGCGGTATGACGACATGATTTCCACCTGTTGCATAATCAGATTCTTTTAATCTAATATTTTTTTCAGGTATCTCAACGTCAAATAAATGTAATTTCCTATATGTTTGTATAATATCTCCATTGTTGTCAATTATCACGTGTGTATTAAAAACTTTTCGTTCATGATTAGGATCCTGTAAATAAAAAAAAATGGTGTTTGAGCAATTTAATAAGGAATAAATTAAATTGATGAATTAAAAAAAATACTTTTTCATGTAGACCACCCATTGACAACCAAACACTATGCTTTTTGGCAAGGTCTCTATATTGATTCATCAATCTACCTCCAACTAAATATTCAGAATTCTTAAACATATCATCTTTATTATCACATAAAAAATCACAGGCTTCAGGAAAAAAAATCATCTACAATGAATAATAATTTATATCAATTAAATTTGACAGAAACATATAATGTGAAATTGGTCCAAAAATAATAAAGAAAACCTGAGCATTCTCTTTTGTAGCATCTTCGACTAACTTGGTCACAATATTCATATTCTTTTCAACATCTCCGGTTGCTGTCATTTGACATACGGCAATACGTTTTTTACCATCCATTTTTGTATATTTATTAGTACTAAAAGTTCTAATATCTATTAAATTATTATACGATAAAATAAAACAATTCAACCAATTTTTCGATATGTATCTGGATTGAATTGTTCTTAATCTTAATAAAATCATCTGAAATAAAAATAAATATCGAAATATTAATTTAGATAAATAAAATGAACCATTACAAAAAATAAACAAATTCTATAAATTTATTTACTGAAATTGTATCAAAACTGTTAATAAGAGTTAAAATATATTGACTATAAAAGTATAATACTTAATTAAGACAGAATGCATTCACTTTACAATTCTAGAAAAAAACACCATTTTTAATATACTATAAAAAATCTAATAAATAAAAAGAACTATACTAAAAATATACACAAATTTAAAACATATATATATATATATATATATATATATATATATATATATATATATATATATATATATATAAATTTAAAATTTTATGATTTTTGATAAAACAGTTTACCGAACTCTTGGTTATATGATGTTAAATAATGATCACGACAAATAGTGTAAATAAAAATATAAAACAATCATTCTTGTTATTTTTTTTACATTTTTAAATAGCAAAAATAAAGTTTATAAATTAAAAAGGATTTGTCAAATTTTCACTTTTCATTATATATAGGATCATTATTTAAAAAAAATCAAACAAAGCAAAAACATTTTATAAAAAGTACTAAATACAAACACACAAGTTAAAACACCGACCAAAACAAAATTTACCCAAACATGCAGATTACAACTTCTATATTATAATAACCTTCGGATTGTTTAAAGTAGCGTTTGCGTATTTAACTTTGTTACGTCAAATATAACGTACGTGATTTTATCGGTAAATCAAACATTTAGAACTGATTTATAATTTGATATAAAAAAAATTGGAAATATATAATAAAAATATATGTATATTTATTGTTTTTTGAATTCGTCATTAATTAATATTAAAACAAAATGTAATCGTAATATCTCCTATTCTCTCACCGATAATGAGACAATTATCACAGTTGACAGATGTCACATTGCAAATTACCAACTTGTAAAAAAAATATATAAATGATACCAACTATTCAGATAATATTTTGATACTTTTCGCTCGTATTTCGACATTTTTAAATTTCATTATTTAGATAAATTCTCGGGATACAATTGACATACAAAATTACTCGATTTTAAATGAAAAAAATAATCAACCATTCCGTTTTTTTGAGCGATTTTTGACTGACTCCTTTTTATTATTAAATGTTGGATTACCTTATTTATATATATTGGTATTATTTATATTTTTTAATGGTTTCAATATTATAAATCAAACACTAAAACAAGATCTATAAAAAAATTTTTTTTCTTAAAATATATAAAATAGAATAATGTAATTCATATATATTTTAAATAAATGAAATTTTAAAATTTTTGCACTAAATATGATACGTATGTTTAAAAATATTCCTTAACACAAATCAATTAAAAAAGTAAGTAGACGAATATTTATTTTCATTGATGTAATATTATGGTCATATTTATTAATGAATTTAGACTTCCAGATCTGTTTCGTTTGTCACGGTTAGGAGTGTTTCCGTAATGGAATCCCAGGATCAGGTGCATAATTATTTATTTTATTACTGTTATTATTACTTCTTTTATACGTATCTTCACTACTATTATTAATATATCTCTACTTCAATGACACATCCAATACTTTCTAGAAAAATGATTCCTTCTCTTTATTATATGCTTCTAAATCATCAGTTAATTTAATTTAATCTTTTAAATCTGTATTAACTAAGATTTTTTTTATATCTCATAATAATAATATAAATTTTATGCGTCATCTTTCATATTATTTTTGTACTAACCTCTAAATATAAATACACAACAATAAAAAAATAGAAAAATGTTGACATTATTTAATCAAAATATGCGTATAATTTTTATTTTTTTGATATTTTTCATGTTTTTATTAAAAATGTTCATATTTTGTTCATAAATCTTAAGTTGTATTTTTTGCTTTTCAGGACACTCTTCCAAAACCAAAAATAAAACACGATTGGTACCAAACTGAAACGCATGTGATAGTTACTATTTTGCTTAAAAATGTAGTTAAAGAATCGTTGAAAATTAATTATACGCCAAATTCAGTACGTTTGTACAATTTTAAATTAGCAAATGCTGCATTGTACAAATTTTAATATACTATTATTTAGCTTTCAGTTACTTGTCCAATACCCGGATGTGATTCTGAATATAGTCTAGAAGTAGATCTATGCCATGAAATAGACATAACTCAGTGCGCATTTGTTGTAATGTCTTCAAAAATTGAGATTAAATTAAAAAAGGTTCAAGGCCTGCGTTGGGAAACTTTAGAAAGAAAAGGAGATCAAATTGATGCAGATAAAGTTAAACCTATACCACAAAGTAAATATTTGTTAATATTAATCGTATCAATTTTTACTTATATGAACTGATAATTATTTTTATTAATTTTGTGAGTTTACTTATCTCGTTAGATATTGAGCACAATACTTTTGTTTATTTTAAGGTGTAATTGATGCATCTGGCCCAGTATATCCTAGTTCTTGTCCATTTAAAAAAGATTGGAATAAAATAGAAAGCGAAATAAAGAAACAGGTATTCTTACTTTATACAATTTTATGTCAAATTGGTTGATTTTTTTTATTTATATAATTAAGTTCATTCGTATAATTCTTGAATTGACAAATATTCAGATCTTCTATTATATATCTTATCATTATAGGAAGCAGAAGAAAAAACAGAAGGCGAAGACGCTTTAAAATCTCTTTTCGAACAAATTTATGGACAAGGTAGTGATGAAGTAAAAAAAGCAATGAACAAAAGTTATGTAAGTACTTCTTTTTTTTTTCTTGTTAAAAAATTTATTGCCTACATTTTTTTTTATTAATTTGGCATTAAAAAAATGAAAGTAAAATGATAATGTATAAAATGATGATTCTTACTAATTTATTGTAGATGGAATCTGGTGGTACCGTTCTAAGTACTAATTGGAATGAAGTATCAAAAGAAAAAGTAAAAATTCAACCTCCTGATGGAATGGAATGGAAAAAATGGAATAGTTAAACTCTTTTTTAGAGTTTATTTGTTATCATTTATATCAATCCGTTAAATATTCATTTATACCTGAAATATTTTATTTACTACAAGTTATGTCTAAATTATGAAGACTAAAAATATGATTAGAAATTATTATACTATAGCATTCATGATAAATCAAATTTGTTTATCTATAAATTTATATCTGAATGTGCTTTAACATTATTTTAACGCATATTAAATATTTTAAAAATCCAATCATAGTTATGCATATAATGAATTCATGTAAAAATTAACACGAACATGTTAACTTGTAATTGCGACTGATTTAACTGTAAAATGTAATTTTTTAGTAATAAAGCGAAATTAATTAATTCTGTTTTATATTTTTTTTTAACATGTGCTTGTGATAGAAATAAAACATATTTCAAATATATTCAAATTTCACACGTATATTTTTCATTTTTTTCTTATTAAATTAAGTCAACATCGAGATTAAGTAAAATTACATCGATCATTATTTTAAAACAATCTGAGGTACATGCAATATATAAAAGAATAAAGTAAAATAGGGTCGTAATTTATATTAAATACCTTTGCAAAAGAGAATTTAGAAAAAAAATACATGTAAACGTTATGAATAAAAATATAATGTAAAATTCTGAATTTATTTGTTTGACCGGTGGATTTATTTTCATTTAAAATCAATAATGGTTTATAAAATTGATCATATAAGATTAATGAGAATATGCGGAACTTGAAGGAAGAAATTCCAAGCTATTTTAAATAATTTGGCAATAATATACTTACAATCATAAAAAGAAAAATCAAAACGTTTTTGAAAATATAAATAGAGTGACTACGCCCACAGCAGCGATAAACCAAGTATTACGAAGAATATCCATATTAATATCAGTACTACGACTTGCAACAGGAACTGAAGTAAGATATGAACTATCTTGAGAATTACTACCATATGTATCAATTATCTTACTATTACCAATAAGATTTTTTGTATTATGAAACTGAGTTTCAATCATCTTTTCTAATTTTATAATATAATCTAAAACAACAATATATATATATATATATATATATATATATATATATATATATATATATATATAATATTTTACGTAAATCAAATAAAAAATTATATGTAGCTTATTATTATTATATATCACTACTTTCAAAATAAATAAATAACACTAACCAAGTATTGTTCTTTGATTTGTAGATATTGCCACAACCCTTGTTTCCAATTCACCAATTTTCTTTTGTAAAGCGGCATCTGTGACACCGATATTCCAAATTCTACTAGTATTTTTCTCTTCTAACAACAAATCTTTAAATTCTTTCATTTTCATTCTATTATTAATTGTGCTTCCTAGAACACCTATTACAGTGCCTGCAATTTTTTTTTTAATTATATTATTTTATAATCAACAATAACTTGAAGTAAAATCATTAATAAAACGAACCAACTAATGAGGCAAGCACATATAAATATTTATTTTTTTCAGCATACATTTTTTCTGTTTCATGACTTAATTTGACCGCAGATGTCATTGCTCCAAAATGCTCTCTTTCCTCCCTTTCAATAAGCTCAAATTCTTTCCTAATATGTTCTTCATCCACAATCATCTAAAATATAAAATTATTTAGTAACGAATAATATTCCTAATAAAATGTTATATATTATTTATTCACCTTATGTTCTTCCGTGATAAGCCTAAGATAATTGGGATCGCCTTTAGAAACACTTTGCATTTCTACATGTATTTCCTTTAATCTTTTCTGAATGGTCATCAATTGCTGACCGATTTCCCTTCTTTTTTCTTGCGCAGTTACAAATTTCTCCTATTGTAAAAGATTTTTTTAAACAAGCAACTCATAATAATAATTTTTGGTATAAATAACAAACTAAACCTGAGCTAAAACAACGTTCCGATGTAAATCTCGAACTTCAACGACACCCATAAAATTTTCATATCGTTTTACGGCAGACTGAACTGGAGCTTTTGAAGGTAACGTAACTATCCTAGTGCGTGTACGATCAAATAATATCTTCAATAGCGTACGAGCTTGGGCTGCAGCCCGACGAGCAATTCCACCACTCATATTATTCTAATTACTATAATATATATATGTTTATATATTCGAAAAATTGATTAAAATGAATAAAAGCATTTTGTGCCAAAAGTATGATTGCATAACATCATATGTATATAAATAAACAATACAGCTTAATATCAGTAAATACCATTACTCTGATATTTTAATGCATAACTTAGAATTATATAATTTATAACACCATTTTTTTCGATTAAAATTTATATAATAGTATGAAAAAAAAATAAAACGTATCGATTTACAAAACTTACCTATTTCACGGGTAAACAGCTATAAAATCATTTTATTTCTATATATATTCATTAAATATTGGGAAAAATCTCAAAAAACATCGTCTAACCTAACCTAAATCTACTTGACAGTGATAACACTAATCGTGGATCAGTTCCATAAATACTGTTTTATCGACATTAATAAAAAAAATATGTGTATATTTTCAAATTTATAATTAATTCTGTATAATCATAATGCAATTAATTATATGATTATAAGTAACAAATAACTACAAATATATATAATTCACCTGAATTTAATATATAACGATTTAATTTCCATTATATAATTAATGATAACGTTTATTTTTCTTTATTTAATAAATAGTAAAAATATTTTTCAAAATAATTTATTTGTAATAATACATATTAATATTTTACAAAAATTATAACGAAATTTTGCAAAGTTCTTTGCTTCTTTCTCATAGCAATAAATATAAACAAAGTTACAACTTATAATATTTTTCAATTAAATAGATTTTATATTATTATTAAAATATAAAAGAAACATTTATGTTCTATAGTAATTGATATGTTAATTTCAGTTAAAAAATAAACACAATGGCAATGACGATATGAGCTATTTATTTATATTTATATGGATTTGTTATAAAATATTAAATAAATACATTTTATTAACTATTTGAATTAGAAATAATTTAAAATTTCAATTATATATAATTGTAGTTTATCTATCAATTAAAAATATTGAAATTTAAATGGAAATTATATTTTAATTATATAATTTATACAAAAATATGTTAAAATTCTTTTATATCTAGATTTTTTAATTTAAACGAATTTAAATTAACAAAAAATAATTTTTCTCCAATATATTAAAATAAAAATAAAAGCTTAATTAAAAATGAACGTGTACACATATTTTCAATTAAAATACTTAATATACATATCATTTTATTTTAATCACGCATTTAAAATGTGTAATATATTAAACTAGCATTAACAAATATTTTTTTAATTTTAATTGAAAAACTGAACACGAATAAAATAAAACAGCCTCAAATCGTTATAAAACATAATATATTGTTTAATATAATTTATACATATTATAAAAATAAATAACCCTCAAATTTATATCGCTTTGAAAATTGCAACAGTTTGGCAATAATGACGTAACGTACGACCAAAACTGTCGAAACGGTTCGAGATAGGCGTAAAAATAACCGGCTCGAACAGTCGCGCCTTGGATCTCGTTTGTCTGGGTCGTGTTCTTTTTTTTCAGTTCGACCGCTCCGCTATATCCGTGTATATTTTTTCTTTGCGGTCTTATTTTTCAGAAACTTTTCACAGTTACAAAAACAAAAAAAAAAAAAACAATCAACGATAAGGTTGTGAATATTTTTTATCGTCGTGAAAAAAGTCAAAAGCGAAAAAAGAAATATGTCCAAGGTAAGAAAAAGAAAACTGCACATGGGGAAAAAATAATAATAAAAAAGCGATTAAGGTTGTGCGCGTCGCGATTTTTTTGAATGCGTTTTTTGTCGAGTATTTTAGCCGCAGGCATGTCCGAAATATTTGCACACTTTCGTTTCTGAATTTTGCATATTATTAATTTCCATTTATTTTATGTACTTTTTCATATTTCGAACCCCAAGTTTGATATGTGAACACTGATAAGCCTCTCGTTTAATGCGCTTTGCTTTATATACGTTTTATAACAATGTTTATGGATATATATATTTATTGCAACGTATGTTTTTTTTTCTTTAGTTATACTTTTTGTTATCTAATATTTTATTTTATTATCTTGGCGAATTTTCTCAAGTACAGAAATAGATTGAGAAATATTTGAATATTAATTTTTCATTAATTAAAAAGTATCGATTATTTGAACTTAGAAGTAATTGAGCAATCCCAGTTATATTTTTAATCTAGAATCAAAATGTCAATATTTTTCTTGAAAAAAAAATAGCTAACATATTATTTTTTTTACAACATAAAATACCATAGAATGCGTTATATATATATATATATATATATATATATATATATATATATATATATATATATATATATATATATATATATATATTATGCAATATGGACTGTCACATGATACGTATTTTTAAAGTTCGTCATTTTTTCGTATAAATATTGAATAAACAATATTTATTTTACTATCTTTATTTCGAGAAATATCTATGAGTGGTTCTATAGCTATCTTTAGACTACTTTATTCGACCATATGCGTTAACATTTATTTTGGTTTTTTTTTTTTGATATTTTTGCAAAACTATTTCGTGCAAAATATACAATAAATACTATTTTGGATTAAATAATTATTAAAACCACTCAATAAAGTAGAAAATTTGTTTTATTTAAAAAAAATCATAATTTGTGTACATTTTTTTTGGTTATTTTATCTTAAACCCTTTCTCAACAGGTATACTGTATATAATTTCATCTTTTTTTTGTTCCTTGTTTATATTAACAAAGTTTTTCAACATTGTTTTTATCTTATATATTTAATCTCAATAGTAGTAAGTTTACTTGTTTGAATTAAAAATTCTTTTTAAATCTTTAAAAAATTCTATAATTTCATTTTATTTTAGTAATTGTTAATACTTTGTTTTTTCGTGTACCTTGTAATTATTTAAATCTTACATTTATTACAAATATATATTGTAAGTGTTTCTATATTTTCTTGTTATGTTATCGTATGTTGATCACAAACCGCAATAGTTAAGTTTTACAGAAATATGTTTATTAATCAATTTACCTAAAACTTATTTTTATAATACACAAAAAATGTTTATTGCTCATTTTTGAAGGTCTTTGTTGCAAAACAGGAAAAAGATTGCAAAACAACAAACAATATTAACATTTAAAATTTCTATGTTTTTAATATAACTAATTTAAATTCAACAGCAGAAGTCAAGATTTTTGAATTTTTAAAATATAATCATTTTATAACTAGATATTATCTTTAGTAATAAAAATATTGGTTCCTATTTTGAACACAATTCTAAATCATAATTTATATAATATGTATAATTGCATTATTTTTATAAGGAATATGAATATGGCAACGTGTGATGATGAAAATGGTATATGTAAAATTATAACTTGAGTTTTGGATATTTTTCATGAATACATTGACGTCATTACAGATATTAATTATGCGCGACGAATGTATTTATTGTGTTTTTTTTGTCAATTTTAAAATATAATACTTTAAGGTGTTGTAAAATCATCATAATATCAACAGCATCGTCGCATTGAATAATCCATAGATTTCGACGTCATAACAGTACTTTTAGTACAATTACTTTCAATAAGTTTGTTTTATTTTATAAAAATATGAACATTTTATTTTTAGAAGTAAGGTCGCCGCTTTCTGAATTTCTCTTCAAGTTATATAAGTTGTAAAGTCAGACGTTATCGACTTATATAACAGAATTTAAAAAATCTATATATTCCTCTTTCAGAATGGTATTTTTATTTATCACTAAATAATTGTAGACGTACATTTACTCATATCTTTATCACGATGGTTATTAGTGTACTATAGATTGATATGATTACATATATATTTTAGTTAATTTAATTAAAAAAAATAATTCCAAGAATAGCTTTATTAATATTCTCTATTTCGACATAGTAAAATTTATGTTAACTTTAAATTGTAATTATTATCTTGCACCATAGATTTTTTTCCAAAGCATTAACTTTGAAATCATCTTGTAATTTAAATAATTATCCATACTCTCTTTAATATATTCTATCGACATTTTTCGTTATAATATTGAATTACTTCGCCATATTAACGATAATGTGCTCTTTTATCATTGTACGTATAACATTCTTAATCATAAAAGGTAGTATGGAAACTCTATACACGTTCGTCATATAACGAGATTTACAATATTGTATTATATATGTAACACTTCAGTAAAAATTATTCAAAACTTGTATTTTTATGGATAATGAAATATGTATTCTCTCGAAATATATTATGATTCATTTCCATTCACAGCTACTTTATATAGACTGACCTTTTTTTATATATCATAAACCGTTACTCGTAATAACATAAATCGAATAGAATTTATGTTTTAGCAATTACTCTACTTTATTCACTATAACAATTCGTTATAACAGCGTTTTCTGTAAACGTATTTAACCTATTTTTTGCACATGTCTAAAAAAATTGCGCAGTTTTGTACTTTAGCACGTATTTATTATAAATTCTAGCGAATATTGTGAGTATCGATTAAAATTATAAAATAAGAGAACTATGTCTATTTTACTATAATTTTGATTGTAAAATTTGGCAAAAAATTATATTTTTTAACATTTTTAGTAATATATTTCTAATCTTATTTTGTATTAAAAAAAATCATATTATAAAAATCTAAAAAAGATAAGCGTTATAATTGGGGATCATCCAACCAGACGACGTGGCGTGATTTTTTAAATATACTTTTAACTTCGAAGTTTCGATGGGGAAAAAATCGATTCATTACAACAAAATAAAAGTAATACGTTTTTTTTCCGAGATAATAAAGATCAATATTATTTTTATATAAACACCAATATGTTTTATAAATTATTGAGTATTGTGTTTATTTTTTTTTAAATTTATTTGATCAATTAAAAATGTGATTTTCTTATCTGATTATAGAATGGCAGATGCGTGTTATGATTCAAAATTATATTGATACTAAATTAAAACCTAAAATAGATATTTTATTTTAGAATATGCAGAACTTATTTTTTTTATATATGACGCATAATGTTTATTAGAATTAATAAAAATAAACTATTAAAGGTCATAAATCGCGTTGAATCTTGACTTACTAAAATAATTTATTTATTAGTATGAGATAATAATGTATTTTCTGTCAACAGACATCTATATAATTCATTCTTTTTTATTATTTTTATTAATTATGCGCATATTTTTTGCTTTTTTATTTTCTATTTGCGCTCTAAGATAACTGAGCGTAAAATGCAAATATGTATACATTGACAATAAGTTGAGATTACTCGTGTATAATTGAAGAAAAATATATCATTAGTTTTAGACATTTTTTTTTTGTAATGCAAAATTCTTTGTATTTGAAATATATTTATACTTAACGTGTATAATTCATATTAGATGTTTGTTGTGTGCATTTTGTTTTTGTAGTTTGGGTTTGTTCGAAATGTGTCATGCATCCCATATTGGTATATAAATAAATGTGCACAAGTACAGAAATGCACAACGATCCGTTTTATAAACAGGCTTACTTTGCCAAAAAAGACAAATGTTGAAAACGATGAAGATTCATTATCCAATCTATATGCTTGTCTTCCTCTTATACTTACGTAATATATATATATATATATATATATATATATATATATATATATATATATATATATATAAATACACTAATAATATGAAAAAAATATTTAAAAAATACTTTTCTAAAATTCTTATATAATTAATTAGTAATATGTATGTTTATGCCCAAAATTTGTATTTGATTTTTCGCAATTGTTGAACATTTCAATCCATATACATATATATTTATAAATTGTTAGTAGATATACCATTTTACATCTATTTCTTCATTGATTCTAATCTACAATATATATGCGTAAAATATTGGCATTCGTATAAATCGTATAATTGAGATAATGACGTGTTAAATTATTTGTAATTACGGTTTTTTCCATGGTTTTTAAGATTGAAGTACTAAGACTTGTTGCGTATTAAGCAATTTTTACATTAAAGGCACTTGCAAATAAATGATAATTTTCAAATGCATGTTGTGGAATTGTTTTTAACAAGCATTTTCCACTGCGATAAAGAGAAAAATTGCAGAACAATGTCATATTTGACTTATTTTTCGAAACAATCAAATTATTAACAAACGGAACATGTCAATTTGAATTTCGTAAAATATTTTAAATATAAAATTTAAAAAATACATGTATTTAATTTGTTATGGTTTTATTTCCGCATATCAACATTTGCGATCTTTTCGCAACTTGGTATTTTTAAATGAAAATAAAATAATATTTTCTAATATTATTGGTTTCGATATTTAAATGTAAACACTTCTTATATAATTTTCTTACTATATAATATGAAAATAATTAATTCATGGGTGATCCACAATAATAACACTTTACTCGCTTAAATTAATAAATTTTAAAATAAAAAAATCTATGGGAATGCTGAAACATGAGTAGGTTGTATTGAAGGTGAATAAATATAATAAAACTAATACTATACTGAAGGTGAAGGTGAGAAAGATGAAACTTTAATGCTATTTGCTGGTTGTTTGAATTTTCTAAAATGAATGTTCATTTTTTTAATATAATGGTTCAGAGCTCAGTTTTAAAAGAAAACTGATTTGAAAACCCACACTGAACTGAAAACCACATTCAAATTGAAAAAGAGAAAAGAAATCAGGACTTATTATTATTAACCTATTTCACTTTTATATTTTTTTCTACGTCCTATTTACGTTTTACGCGTTTACTTTTTAGACCGTTTAATTAATTTTACACTTGTTTCAATATTTTATTACAAATTCCATACATAATAACAACACGTTTTGAAATATATAAACGATAACGAATTATAATTAATAAAAAAAAAGCTTTCAATCATGCGTAAATTCATAGCGTAAAAATGTATGATTGATTATTTTTATAAATTAACAATTGTAAAAAGCAAAACAATTCTTAAAAGTGATACAGAGATAATGCTTAATTTTATCTTAATTTAACCTATATTTTATACAATTTTTTTTCAATTTATAATCTGAAAAATTTAAATTGTTTTCATTTTTTTATATATATTTTTTTAATATAATATCTTATATCTTAACCTTGTAAAGCCTGTTTTTTAACACATTTTGTTTACATAAATTTCTTGAATGAATTGTAAAATAACAATTTGCAATTTTATATACAATACAAATTTAACGATTATGACAAGTTTCTCAAACTCGTATTTATAAATAAATATATATTTTTTGTTTTGCATATATATATATATATATATATATATATATATATATATATATATATATATAATATATACATAGTTTTAAAATCTGCATGTTTATTCTAATCTAAAAAAATAAATTATAAAAATAGTTCTTTTTCTATATTTTTTTGTTATTTTTTATATTATTGCGTTTTATACAACATTTTATTTAAAAATTGTAATGATTTTAAAAAATGTAAATTAAAGCATTGTGAATAGCAGTTAAAGTAATCTTTAATATAAATACAACATAAAAAAATAATGAAATTTGAATCAGCATAGGATAAGTTTTCTGACCTTTGATGTAAACTAGTTATGAAAAATAAATTGAAATATTTTCTTTTTGATTATTCACTAAAAATATTTATAATTTGAATTGCTCTTTAGTTATAACTTTATCAGTGAAGTGTTTTACTACATGATTGCGATTTATGGAGTACATTAAAAATTTAGATAGCAAATTAATAATTATATATTGTTTACTTCTAAAGTAAAAAATGTGAATACTTATGATTTATTTATTTTACTAATTCTTGTTTCATTGATTTTATATATTATCATTGCATACTTTTAAATAAAAATTACGGAATATTTTCAATTTATTACTTATCACAATGCTGTTTAACGTGTAACGTTGTAAAATCATATCATATGAAGTATTACTTTATGAGTATATTGTGCTTGTTTTTTTATTCGTATATATATCGTATAATTGTTCAGTTATTAAATGAAGGTTTTCCTACATTATAAACTTATATTTTTTTCTTTTTATATTTTCATTTATTATGGATTAAGATCTTACATGATCTATAAGATTTGAAATTTGCCGTTTAATTATTGTAGTTTTATATAGGTACATAGATAATAAATTATAACTATTTGCCTGATGTGTTGTAAAAATTCATCTGAAAATATTTTACTAATCTAATTGTTATGTAGATGTTGTCATAAATTAAGTTTTTAGATTCATAGAAGTCTACTCACAAAGTATGATATTTTATTTTATAATCTACGTGGAATTCTTAACCATTTCTTTAATAGGAAATAATATTAATTAAATTATAAATTTTATGACGATTTTACTATGTTGAAACGAAATAATATATATTTATTATAATGGTCTGATTAGTGATTATATTAAATTAATTTCCATAATCATTTTAAAGTTGTTTATACTTGATCTATTTTATTACTGCACTTATTCGAGTCGCGGAATTTTTCCACAGAAAATTCTAAAATGACAAAGTACTTAATTTGTTTTTATCGTTTTTTTTTAATAATGCGATAATTATTTCAGATTACTGTTTAAAACGAATGTTTTTATGGATTTGTAATGATAATTTTAATTTTGAAAATCTTTTTTTTTCGAAATTATTATAATTTATTGTTTATACTATTTGTTCAAATTTTTATGATATTCTCTATTTGAAAGTAAATGGGAATACGTATGCTGTATGATTTTTTGTTTAAAGTGAATAACTTGCTCAATCTGGAGCACTTAATTATGATCGCGCATGTGAAAGTATTTAATTTAAATATATACTTTTTTTGTACTCTCATTATTAATCAAATGTTAAAAATATACACGCGTATATATATATATATATATATATATATATATATATATATATATATATATATATATATATATTGTAATTATTAATAATCGCGTGTTATGATGAAACTGATCGAATGGCGCAGGTCCAGTGCATATCGATTGGATGTTTCGTTCGCCTTCCGCGAATTTGCAAAATGGCATGTTGTAATCGTTTCGCACGCCATTTTTAAAACGGGCCCTGTTTCGTGCAATATTTTGTTATTGTATCGATCCTTGAATTTATTTATAGTTTGTTCGGCGTTCGATAAAACGTCGTTTTCGATTCGGAATAATCCAATAAATAGTTAGTTACTGTTATAAAAACCGGCGTTAAGTCAGAGACCATTATCGCGTCGCATCCATATCAAAATGCAATATGCAGTTAAATTATGTGAGTAGATTTTAGATTTACTATCAATGTCATTAATTATTAGTAACTAGAGAATAGAATATCTATTGAAAAAAATCATTTTAGTTTTAAAATTATATTATATATAATTTTATTAAATATATATCTTATATTGTGTGTGTAAATCAAACATTTCTAAAAATATTCATGTGTGTGTGTGTGTGTTAATGTTAATTATAACACATTTATTAATGCGAAAAAAATAATGACGCATTATCTGTGTTTGTTATCACTGTGAGTTCATGTTTGAGTAAATATTTAAAAGAAAACTGACACGAATATAATTTAATGATAACTGCAACAGCATATTTACGGATTTATTTCCTATCGCGATTGATTCATATTTCAAATGCATATATGTAGATATTTTTATCTCTTAATACAATTCTGGAAAGAGAGTTACACTGAACTTTAGAATTGAATAATCTGTATTGTAATTCCATTTGAAGTTATCAAATTTACATAGCAAAATATAATTAAAAATTACAGACTAATAGAACTGTTTGTATATCATTATTGTTAAAAATTCTAATTGCTTACTTATTATTGAGATTAATGCAATGCATAAATGACACCACTATCGTAAATTTGTTTTCTTATGTATAGAATAGACGTAAATTTCTATTATTTGATTTTTCATTTTATAAACATTAATTCCTATTATATTGAATTTGTCCATTATGTGATTTAGAGATGGAACATTTCTCAAAACTGTGCAATTAGTAAAAATATGTATTAAAAATATTATTTCTCTATAAAAATATCGATTTATATGTATATATTTATTCTAAAAATGATGATTTTTGAAAATATGAATTAAATTTGGTCCATTTGTAAAAAAATAATAGTTCATAAGAAATCGATTCTTTTTATTAATTGAAGTTGAATAAAATTTAATATTTTTCATTTAATGTATAATTTGATCATGAATCAAGACAATATCTACTTAATATACTTACAATGTTACATTTTTTTCATTAAGGAATATCAGTAGTATAGATTTTTAAAAAAAGTTAATTTTTAATTTTTTTCTATGAATGTATGTTTAGATAAAAATCAAATTGACAGCTTAAAATAATCTTGGTATTGTTTAGTATTACACTCAATTTGTTAAATTAGACTCATTTATTACGTGATAGATAATGTTTATTTTAATATCAAAGTACTTTTGTTTTGGTCATGGTCATGTTTGACAGATCAAAGGCCAAAAATAATTAATGACATTTTAATAAATACATAGTTGACATATGTACTCAAATGCTTTTTTTCATAAAAATTGCTATTTTAACTTATCAGTATCATTGATTTGTTATATTTTCAGTATCTACCGTTGTGTTGTAACGACGTCGAAATGAGAGAAGCAGCTGCAAAAATTTGCAGAGACTTTTTGCACGGTGCATGGAAAACTGTTTCACCCCAAGATCTTATATTTAGAAGAATCAGGTATTATATATTTGTATTTCATTGTGAGTATAATCATATGATAGTATATTTACGATATTTTTATATATAATAGGTGTATTATATTTATCCCAGATTGTTTGAAATAGTTCTTATGAATTTTGTGCAAAAATTGAAATATAAAAATACATAAGTTTTATTTTCTTAACAATACAACTTTATATTATATAAAACCAATATTTTTTATGATTTGTTATTTTTTTACATTACTAAAATTGTTAACTATTAATTAGTCGAAAACTTTAGTCATCAATATGTAAATAAATAATTTCCATATATTTTTAATTGGTTAATGATGAAGACTTATTTTATTATTAATTATTTACGTCATACATTTTGTAAAAGATTTTTAACTTCAAATAACTTAATTATAAATATACTTATTTATAATTTAGTTAATTAGATTTACAGTCAAATTATATTTGTCTTATAATTTTTATTGTTTACAAAAGTTATTTTTCACCTAATTTTTGTTTTTTTACAATAGTAATAAAAATAATATTAATGTGTTTGAATAATTTTCAGTGGTGGACTATCAAATTTTTTATATTACGTTGCATTACCTGAAAAATGCATTGCTTCGCCAAATAGACAAATGTCCCCTACAAATGTTACAAATGTCGAAGATAAATCTTTGGATTCGTTAGATGATGATGGATATAAAAAGTCTACTATTCGCAAATTACTCGGACGTTCTTTTAGAAGACAAACATCATTTATTTTGGAGGAACCTAAGCAGGTATAAATTATTTTGTATAATGCTTTTACTGAGTTACGATTGTTCTCATAATATGTTCAATAAATTTATAAGGTGTTGATTCGTATATATGGTCAAAGTGAAAGAGGTGTGGATAATATTATAATGGATTCTGTTATATTCACTTTGTTATCTGAAAGACGTCTTGGACCACGTTTACATGGAGTGTTTTCTGGTGGAAGAATTGAGCAATACATTCCTGTAATAAATAAATAACAAATTATTATTATACTGCCATAAATGCCATTTAAATTTTAATAATTTAACTTTTTTAGGCCCGACAACTGACAACTCACGAATTATCTGAACCTGCATTTTCTATGAAAATTGCAGAAAAGATGGCAGCAATTCACTCAATGGATGTACCATTATGTAAAGAGCCACAATGGCTTTGGAAAAAAATACACAAATGGCACCAAACAAGCATCTCTAATTTAGAAAATTATGATACTAATAATAAGGTGACTTTTCATATATATTTTTATTTATTTTTTATATGTTTATATCATTTTAATGCAATTTAATTTTAACAATAGAACCAAAAAGAAGTTGAAATCGTAAATAAATTGAAAAAATGCGATTACGACAAAGAAATAACTTGGTTGAAAAATTATCTAAATTCAGTGGATTCACCTGTTGTATTTTGTCATAATGATTTGCAAGAAGGTATTTTTTGATATATATATATATATATATATATATATATATATATATATTATATGTATATATATATATATATGTATATATGTGTATATATATATATATATATGTATATATGTGTATGTATATATATATATGTATATATATATATATATATGTATATATGTGTATATATATATATATGTATATATATATATATATATATATATATATATATGTATATATGTGTATATATATATATATATATATATATATATATATTAATAAATGTTTTTTATAGGAAACATTTTGTTAAAAGAAGAACAATTACCACCAAATGATGAAACTAATGATGATATAAATATTGACTATTCATCTATACATCATGATAGTTCATCTGATTCTTTTGTCAATGAAAATATGAAAGACGATTTTGTTGACAATAAAAAATCTGACGTATTATATAATTCTGATATTGCAATGGATGTTAGTCATAATGATGGAAGCAATGACGAAACAAAGATCAGAAGATGCAAAAAAAGAAAGGCTTCCTTGAATATGGATGATGATTGCAACTCTTCAGACTCCATCCATAGCCATATATCAGACGAGTCCTTAGGAAATGATGAACCAAAGTTGGTCCTTATAGACTATGAATATTGCTCTTACAATCATCGAGGTTTTGATTTGGCAAATCACTTCATCGAGTGGACATATGATTATACAAATCCAAAATATCCTTATTATTATGAAAGATTTGAGCAATATCCAACATTAGAACAGAAGGTAATGATCGTCTTTCCTTTAATATAAACATTTTAGCACCTTCATTTAGATTTAGATGATTAGATTTTTTTTATTTTTTGTGTAAAATTTTTAAGTTACAGCATTATTTTACATTGGTAAGATGTCATGTTAAATATTTTCTTCCAAATTGCATTTAATTAACGTTTTCATTACATTGCATTTTCTTAAATATTTCATGTTAGATTCATCATATAAGTAATGACATTAATATGAAATATATATAAAATTATACTATTATATTGTGTTCTCAATTTTTTTTATTTTGATGAATCTATTTCATTTTAATCTATTTCATTTGATCCCATTACCAAAATATATGTAAAGAAAAATTATTATAGCATAATAAATTTATAAACATTTATTTTAGTAAAAATTTATAATGGTTCTGGGACCAAATATTTTTATTCCAATTATTCATTAATCACTACTATTTTCCCTCCACACATTGAATAAAATTTTAATATAAAGTGTGAGGTTGTAGGTTCTTTAAAATTATTTTACACTATTAATTATCACTTTCAGGACCATAGAATTTCTTATCTAAAATTAAAAAAAATATTTACATTATTTTATGGAATTATAATATGACATAATGTATATTATTAACTTTCATTATTATGGTCCTTAAAGAGTTAATATTTTTTGTGTATAGGAATTTTGTTTTATATTGAATATTAAAAGCTATTTAAAATGCCCATTATACAAATTTTAAAGACGTCACAAAATACTCTTTCGAAGTACTAAACACGAGTTTTATATTTCTTATTTACATGTCATATATAATACTTTAGTGGCGTTATAGATTCATATTAAACAACCATGTTGCAGCTACTGGGTTCGAATCCTGGATTGCCTTTGCATCTTTAACTGGTAATCAAAAATTCAAAAAAAAAATTATAAAGTATATTTTTATGGAAATTGTGTTTTAATAAAGCAATTACTATTTTGACTTTTTAATACAATCAACATTGATTTTTAAAATTTTCTCAAATTAATCATATTAAAGAAAATTATATAAATACATATAAATATGATACAACAATATCGCTGGAGATCTGAAGATTTGCTGTTTAATTAGGGTCGTCTATATTATCTGTGCGTGTCTGCTTTTTATTGCTTGGTTTTTTAGACGAGCTCAATATTGTCCATCCTCGGTTCCGTCAGTGGTCTTGTGTGAACGCCCAGCTGTGGATGGTTACGGCTACATCAAGTGTACACTCAACTGTGTGCTAAATAAATCCTCGCACTCTGTTTGCAAAAGTGCGCAGAAACAGTAAAAATTGTTGAAATCATTATAACAAAATGTGACACATCTTGCCCATTGGAATTGAACACATTTTTAAAAGTGTTAGTATGATAGAATAAAGTATACATTATTATATTATCCATTTATAAAACATATTCAATGACTAAATATAAAGTTCACCAAAACGGTGAATTATTTTTATATTAAAAAAAAAACTATGTTTTATATTGGTAATTATTTTTAAAACAAAATACCTATATATTATTATACATGTATGCCATTATCACAATCTATTATCACTTATTTTATAAATGTGTTCAAATCTTGCATAATTTTTAAATTAGTCACAGAAAAATATTTTTTATTCATGGTGGTAGAATTTTTAACTTTTACATACCTATTTAGATGTGAATTTGTGGTATACGTTTGCATTTCTTTTTTTAATTTCTCATCATGATTCCCATGAAATTGTAGAACAATTACTTTTGTTAAATACTAGAAATAATACCAAAAACACATGTTTATTAAATCTGTGATATTTAAGCACATAAAGTAATATAACCTCCTATAAAGTTAAAATTACTATCGAAATTTTATTTTCATTTTGTTTTTTTTCTTTAATATCATATTCATTACTATATCGTAGTTTAATTTAATCTCATTATAATTTTTACCTTATACCGAACTTTTATTAATATAAGCTACTTAGCTTTACATATTTAATTTTAATATTAATTTATTAAAATATTACGTTTTGTTTAATAATAAAATATTGCATATACAACAAAATTAAATCAAATCCCTTATATATCAAGAAATAGTCATCAACGTAGTTTTTTTATTATTGCACAATTATTAAAACTTGAGTCGTTTTTTTCAGGAAATATTCATGAAACAATATTTGATGAAAGTAAATGGAGAAGACACCACTTCGTTGGAGGAGTTGAATCACCTTAATTTAGAAGTCGAATCATTTACATTAGCGAGTCACTTATTTTGGTCTCTTTGGGCGATTGTCAACGCAACTAAGAGTCAAATACCCTTCGGTTATTGGGTAAAATATATTCTACTCGCATAAAATTTTCGAATACAACATTTATTCTTAAACATTTTATTATTTTTTTTTAGGATTATGCATTATCAAGAATCGAATGGTATTATAGACTTAAGCACGATATTATCAAAAAAGATGATAACACATCAATGAAACGTAAAATTCGCGAAGTAGACATCTGAGTTACATACCCTGGAATAACAATAAAACATGTTGGTTAACCAGGGTATCGCAGCTGATATTATAATGAACTGTTTCACCGTGTTGTACATTGTACCCATTAATCGCCATATTTAAATATCACTACATAAATTTATCTGGGTAATTCTGAAATCTGGATAAATAATACAATGATTCCATTGATTTATTATAATGGAAATAGTTTCTAAAATGGAATATTTGTATTCCAAATTGTGATATGTTATTAAGCTATAATTAAATTTAATTAATCGATGCCTGTTTGAAAAAATTTAAAATATATATATGTAAATGTTAAAAATTGTGTTATCCCTTCCATTAAACGCTATTTTTTATATCTATGCATAAAAATATTATATAGTGTAATGTCATTGATGTGAAATGAAAATGAGTGATTATAAAAATTGTTCGCCTTATTGGAGGGTATATTTATAAATATATTTTGATCATAAATTTGATATGAAAAAAAATGTAAAAAGGAAGAAATAATTTATTCAATCAATTACACTAATAAGATTAAAGTTATAGTAAACGCTGAAGTTTTTCCAGAAGTCGAAATCAATATAGCATAATGATAAAATTATTAAGCTGTATTAACTCAAAATTAAAGTTAGCCTTATAATATCAATAATAAATAAGAAACATTTAAATAGTTTACAAAATATATTTACAGTTTTTAATTAAAAAATAGTATTGATTGTTTAAATGTATTATGTTTTTAGTTCCTGTTTATAAAAAAATATTGCTACTATTTTCTACTGCAAATGTTTAAATTTCTACACTTTTACAGTAAATTCTATTAATAAAATTTACACAATTACGCATTGTACCAGTGCACATAAATTTACTATAGTCGTTGTGCTTAATAAAATAATAATTAAAACGTTATAATATTGTATTGATTTAATTTTAATTTAAATAGAGTGGTTCTATTATTTTTTTTAATTAACTAACATTATTTTGTATAATCTTTTTATTAGTTTATATCGAAAAAATAATATTAAAAATATTGTATTCAGCTCAGAAAAATTTTGAAACCACTGCTGTATGTTTTACAATAAAAATAATTTTATATAATTATATTAAATATTATTTTAATAAAATTTATATTATATAAATGATGTAAAAATAAAACATTTCTCTAGGTTTTTGCGTACGAAAACTGAATATTTTAAAGTATTTAAATTTATTGTATGTACTGCATCTAATTATCGATATTTATTGATATAAGATGCAGATTATTGGATATTTGGTATTGATTAGTCGTAAAGGGTTTGAGAATATTAAAATATGCAATGCAAATTTTCAATCCCTTTAAATAAGACTGAGAAATGAAAGACTTTGGGAAAAGTTTAGTAAGTCGAATTTTTTTTTATTATATATTATAATAACTGGATTAAGGAATAAAATTTAAATTTTTAGTTAACAATTATTGATTTCTCGCTATATATTTTCGGTACAATCAATGTCGAAACAATAAGTATATGCAATTGATTGTAATTAAACATATTATTAATTTCATATTTTTATGACCTTGACTATTTTTTTACATAATTTAAATAAATGATTAATTTATTTAATAGACTTCAACTTGTTAAAGTATTTTCCACTTAGGTCGCGATCCTTTTTTGGATCATTCATGTACAGCTCAAATAGCATTCAAATATGTTATTTATTATAAATGAAATATTTAACAAACTCGCGATTAGCACATTTTGTTTAATCGATTTATATTTTTTGACCATTCAGATGACTAAATTGTAACATAAATAGGTTTTTCACAAAAAAAAAAATGCTTTTACTTTAAGTTCTACTAAAACAAGTATTATCGTAAAAATATTTCTTCATTATACTTCCTCGTTGTTGAAGGAAAAATTAGTTGTATTGAAATATTTCATATATTATTGAATATAATTACGATAAAACCGATAAAGTTTCACATATCTACTCTACTTTGTTATATTATAATAATTATTATTATACTCATTCACGCACTAAATGTAAATAAAATTTTTAGATTAATAAAAACATATTATGTAAGTTTAACATTAAGTTTTTATTTTTGTAGACGTTAATATGTATTTTCTTTGAAAAAAATAAAATATTATCTATATCTGTTGTGTTTGTTTTGAAATCATCATTTTTATATATGAATATAAAGTACTTTTCTTTCATTATTTACTAAATGATTGATCCTTTAAAAATATCATTGATGATAGTTTAAATATTACATTGAAAATATTATAAACTTTTAAACCTTCAAATATAAATATATTTATTAATTGATTTGAAATAACAAAAAGAAACATTTGGGAAAATAAATGTATTTGAATAATTTCATTTACAAAAAATAATTAGTATAAAATAAATGGTGGGTTTATAATACATGCATGTAAAATAATAATAATTGTATCGATTGGCAATATTTTAGTTTTCAATACTAGTTGTAATAATATAATAATAACTAAATAATAGTCTACGTCTAAACGAAAATATATTTACTCATGACATAAATATATTAAAGCTAATTAAAAATATTTCACATATGGAATTGTTACATATTTTTTTCAGTGTAAATTCGTTATCTAAAATAATGCTTAATTATCACATTGCAAGCGTTTTATGGAAAAATATACTATATTATGTATATTGTTAAAGTGAAAAAAAATATACAGTCTTGTACATATATTAAATTGTGCAGAGCAAAATCGCTACAATAAATAAACTACTATTTTTTTTCATACTAGAATTATTTACAGTTAATTAAGAAAATATAACGCTAATGATTCTTCAGATTATGAAAATATGAATGACACTGGTTTTATATACATATTTATACATGTATTATATGTTGAAAAGATTGGCTAAAGAGTTTTTAATTAAAATTCCTCTTCCAGAGAGCGAATTTTTGTCAATAACAAGAGTAAGCTATGAATTTTAATTGATAATTTACTTTATAATTTCATAACAATAATACTTCAACGAAATTTAACATTATCGATAAAATTACTTAGATATTCACTAGCCATTGTAAAATATAACTTTTTTAATTTAAATATTAGCATATAATGAAATATGTGGTAATATATACAGCAAGATCAAAAAATATATATACATTTTACTATGAAAAATATATATGTGCAGCTTTATTCATAAATTTATTTGTTATAGATATTAATATTACTTAGTTATATTTTAATATCCATATTATTTTAATGATAAAGCTTTTTTATGTTTCAAATTGAAGTATAAAGGTATTATTTTATCTTTATGATTAATAATTTATTATTCATTTGAATACTTATTAGAATCTATATTCATCTTCTAAATTAATTTATCAAGAAATGTTTTTCTCTAAATAAATTATTTATTAATAGTTCAACAATTCAATTGTTAAACCGTTCCTCATCTAGAAAGTGCTTTTTTCCATTTTTCTATATTGTACACAAAGCAATTTTCAGTAGGACGATAAAATTACTATATAATTAATATTTTGTATTATATAAATAAAATAATACTTAAATATACAATCACATTTCTAGAGAACGATTTTATTACTTCTTTTAAAAAAAGAAGAAATAAAAAAGTGGCAAAATATTACCTCTTCATAATATATGAAGAAATACAATTATATGATAGATGCATATAATTGTTTTATTGATTTTCTTCTGTTTTAGCGGCTCCATCCACAGCCAAGGTTTGCATAGCATACAATTCA
>JANIJI010000021.1:8110000-8227500 GCA_024500535.1 Leptonema lineaticorne
AACAACGAATAAAGCACAGTAGAACGCTGTACTCGATGAAATTTCGTCAGGATCAGGTAATGATAAGAGCTAAAAGTGAATTATAATGATAATATTGTTGTGATTGATTTTATTTTTATATAAAATCCAATAATCACTTACACCATAAACTTCAGAGAATAATAAAGCAAATACTGGCAACACTCCACCAACTATTAATGAGGAAAGTGATCCAAAAACAATATATGCCCATTCTGGTTTGTTCAATTTAAGTAGTTGCCAGTTACTAACTGATTTTTCTAATTTCTACAAATATGAACGTATGTTAATTATTTTACAAGTAAAATAAAATTGTTAATCTTATGCTGTGAAAAATATTACTTCTTGTTCAATTTCATCTTCATCGTATTCATCACCTGCATCTTCAATTGGAATTACTCTTTGACTTCTGCCAAAACTTTGTACTGAACTAATACTTGGTCTTTTTTGTACTCGTCGAAGGCTATCTTGACTTCTTTGTCTTATATTATCTGGAGTCGATTCTAAAATATTATCATATATATGAAAATGTATTATAATAAATAACCACATAAAATTTTAAAACATTATTTGTTAATGATTGTTACCTCTAATACTTTGTACTCTTTGAACTGGTATAGCAATGATCTTTTTTTCTTGAATATTATCATCATCATCATTTTCATCATCGCTATGTACTTTGTCATCTTTAATACTTTGTTGATGTTCTAAATCAGCTTGTACTAATTTCCAATAAAATCCTTTTAAAGCTATTAATTCATCATGAGTACCTTGTTCGGCTACTTTTCCTTGATCGATATATACAATTCGAGATGCATTTGTAACTGTAGCTAATCTAAAATAAGATTATATTTTCAATCGAAAGTCTTACAATTAAGCGATAATATATTTTATAGCATACCTGTGTGTAACCATTACAGTAGTGCGTCCATGACTAGCTCGATCAAGAGCATCTTGTACTTTTCTTTCTCCTTGAGCATCCAATGCTGATGTTGCTTCATCGAGAAGAAGTACCTTAGGATTTCTTACGAGAGATCTAGCAATAGCAATTCTTTGTTTTTGACCACCAGACAACTGAGCACCGCGTTCTCCGATAGTTGTGTTATAGCCCTAATTATAACATTCAAAAGTATTTTGTCATGTATACTATATATTTATGTAATATTTAATATTTGCTTGAAAATACTTACGAAAGGAAGTTTAGTGATGAAATCGTGACAATTTGCAGCAATAGCAGCTTCTTCAATTTCTTTATCAGTACAACCCGGTTTGCCCCTGGCGATATTTTCTTTAATAGTACCGCTGAAAAGAACCGGTTCTTGTCCTACTACACCTATTAAAATGAAATTTGTATGTTTTATCAAACTTGAAATTTCTTTAAAAATATATATTAAAATATACAGTTAAAAACTTACCTAAATGTGATCTTAACCAATTAACATTCAGGTGTGTAATAGATTTATTATCAATCTCAACACGTCCAGATGATGCATCATATAATCTTTGCAAAAGTTGTAATACAGTTGATTTTCCACATCCAGAACTTCCAACTAAAGCTACAGTTTCACCAGCTTTAACTTCCAAATTTAATCCACATAGTACCTAAATAAATAATAAATTTTCATAACGATATACTTACAAATAAATAATAATAGAAAATATTTTGTTTAAAATAAATCAGAGTTCTCACTTTTACATCAGGTCTCGAAGGATATTTAAAATGAACATCGGTCAACTTCATGTTTCCTTCAAAGCTTTCTGGTTTTTCTCCTTCATCTGTCATACTATCGATGATTGGTTTACGAGCGATCGTTTCAAATACTGAATAAGCTGCACCTCTTGCCGCAGCGAAAGCTTCAGTATGAGGTGAACAAAGCCCTAGATTTTGAGCTCCTCCAATAATACCCCAAAGCACCTTGAAATATATTATATTACATTTTCCAAAAATAATTGAGAACAGAATCAAAAATAAAATATATACATACAATGACCAATATGCCTGCTGTATAATCCCTTTCTTCAACTGGTAGATTTTCTTCTGCTTGAATCAATTGAACACCATACCAAAAGGCGAGTGCAAATGAACAATACATTATAAGCCACATAATGCCTCCACCAAGACCAGTCACCATACCACGTTTGACAGCGGCTTTATTAGCTGGTCCCAATCTATCAGCGTATCTATAAATACAATTTCATTTTAAATCACAACATAAAAAAATCATTACATTAAATATAGTAAATTTACAGTGACTTACCTTTGGATTTCTTTATCTTCCCCACCAAAAGCTATTACCGTTCTAATAGCACTTAGCACTTCTTCTGCTGCACTACCTGCATAACTGTAACTATTTAATTCTTTAACCGTTAGAGAAGATTGAGCCTAAAATTAAAATTTATTTTAATAATTTACAATAAAATCATGTGTAAAATAAATAATAAATAAAATTTTACTTTTGCAACTAAAGCAGCGCAAACGATGATAACAGGCGTCGAAGTCATTACAACAAGCGTTAATTTCCAACCATGTAAGAAAGCCACAATAACAGAGAACAAGAACGAGAACAATAAATAGCAGAACATTCCAATTTTTTCACCAATACCTTCGTTCAATTTGTTTAGATCACTAAAATATAATGATATTATCATTATATAAATATATATTATATATATATATATATATATATATATATATATATATATATATATATATATATATATAAATACCCAACTCTTTTTTTACATGACATTTTCATAAATAATTTTGAAATAATGCGTTTACCAATAAGAAAAAAAAATATTTTTTACACGAAATTTTTGGTTCTATCACGAATCCCTAAAATTTTTATTACACCTATAAGTTTCACTTGTCTGTTTGTTTGGATGGAATTTTGTAATCGATTTTTTGAGCACATCTCGATGTTCGATTGGGCTGAAACTTTGCTTACTTGCTCACTCTCGATGACAATGCAAGAACCAATTAACAGATTTACAAAATAATTAACCCAATTAATGAAATTTTTATAAGTTTTGTACTTATGAATTAAACTGTCACTGAATACTAATTTCAATTTTTTAATATTAATTTTTTTTTTATTTTATAAATACTTATATAATATGGATTTCATTATTATTTTTTTGAAGGTTTTTTTTTTTGAAAAATGTATGGAGTTTTTTCATCTTACACGATTTTTTTAAGTTGTTGAACATATCCCCAAATTTATCATATATCGTATGCATTTATTTGCACGATTTTTTTTCTACAAGTTTGCTTAGGAACGTATCTACCGTGTGAAGAAAGAGTTGGATGTATATATATATACACTTAAATTATATATATTATATAAAAATATATTAATATACTAACTCAGTAATTTTACTAGCAAAATTGAGGTTTTGCTGTGTGTCATACCAGGCCATATCTTGACGTAAAACAGACTTTAAGAATAATAGTCGAATTCGAGTGATCTGTAAGTTTACAATAGATTTTATTTCCAATAATAATATAATCTTGTGAATTATAATAGTATATAAATACAGTGCATTGAATTTCTTAGATAATAAAAATTAAGACTTCAAATGGGTAATGTAAAAATGCAACGAGTCAGATCAGCAATCAGGCGACTGCTTGTACAATTGTATATATTATATAACATTTTACATGAGAAACATGTTAGAAATACACTCACTTGTCTATTAGCACTCCAATTCAGTGAATGTACGCTTAGTACACCTGCGATGAACTGTGTGCTAGCTATGACGACACTGCTGATCCCAAAAGCTCTAGCGTCATCGGCTAAGGCAGCTGAATTTTGTTCTATTGTGCCATCAGTTCTATTAAGTAACGATAATATAATATGTGTATATGTATGTATGTGTTTTTCACTACATATAGAATTTTATTTAAAATAAATACTTACATTACTTCTCCGCCTCCAAAATATTTTAAAATTGCTGTAGGGGTGGTGGTTCCATTATATTTGGATCTTTCTACCATCAAATTTGTGAATTCCCCATAAATTATTATAACTAAGGGTAGTCCCCATGCTGTTGCCAATCCCATTAATATTCCGAACCATGTTGCTAGAATTTCTATCCAGGTTGCATATCTAAACTGTAATTTTTATATAATCATTAACAAAAAATATTCGGAGAAATTATAAAAATGTGATTAAAATAAATTCACTATTGCTTAGACAAAATGTAATATTTTAAAAATTTACAGAATATTTTCTAAACAATAATCAGATTTAAAAGATTAAACGAATCATACGTTTCAAGGTCCTCATCAAATTTTTATACGTAAAATGATATTTTTATAAATATACTTTTTTAATAATATATATTACAATATAAAATTATTTTATTTTTATTTTTTTACAAATATAAAATTTCTGGATGACATTTATATATGAATCTGTTACTTATTTATTTTTAAAAATAAATTTTGCTTTTTTTAATGAATATTGAATCCTTTTTTTAATATTTATAAATACAATGAAATAGAAAAATAATTTAAAAAGTTTAGAAATTTCAAACGGTTATTCATAATATTGCTCATAATTTAGTCATCATTTGTAATATTATAAAAATATTATATAATATAATTATTTTCAGTTTGAAAATTTTTGCCTTATATAGAAAATGCAGATATTAAATAGTCAAATAAATATATTTTAAATTTAAAAACAATTTGATTAAATACACAATAAAATTTTGGATCGTTCCAAGAAAACTGAAAAACTTATATCATAATAATTTAAGGGCATGTTAAAGATCACGTAAAGTATTAAAATTGAAATTTTGGAATTAATTAAGTTATTTCGATTTCCGAAACTCTTAAAAACATTTTATTTATGACGATATTTTTGGGTAAACGAAAATTAGATAAAGACTTTAGAAAACTTGACCAATCACTAAACCGGTAATTTATTACGTATTGCATCCAACATAAGTTTATCTAGGAAAATTTTAAATCGAATTTTAATGTACACCATGTATTTATATAACTTACCAATTCTGTAAAACTTAAAAATTTTCCCTCAGTCGTTTTGTGCGTCATTGTAACGTTTTCCAAAAGCACTCGCGATAATCACAAAACACTTATATATCCAATGATAGGTCGATCATTGAAAATTAATCGATTAAATTTCTATTATTTATATTATAATAATAACGATATTTCACTCCGAACGAACGATTAATACGAGTCACAAAAACTATATCGATTATAATTTTTGATAACTAATATAGAAATACACCACACGATGACTAATAATTAAATTTAATTGCTCGGATAATAATAATTTTAATGCTCGTTGAATATACACTCCAGAACTAACGACAAATCGAACCGTATAATAAATAATATAAATAAAATGATAGAATTTGAAAATTCCGCGTCAGTAATAATTTCGCGTGCGCCGTGCACTAAAGAGCGACAAAAAAACGAGCATTAACCGAAACGAGTGAAGCCGTACTGATCCGCTGCATCAAAGCGATCACCTTTATAAACCAGAAACTGGAGATTCCCCAGTCGGTCGATAGGTGCGGTTTATTGTTGTATAATATTAAACATAGATCAGGTAAATTTTAATTATACACAAACGCACACATATACATAATACTGTTTTTATTAAAATATAAATAGCAAATAAAATGATTGCTTATCAATAATAATGACATGTAAAAAAATGTAATAAGTAATATTCAACTTTTTTTTTCTATACTTTTATATCAATGTTAGTTTAATTTTGAAATAATTATTTAATATTTATAGTTTTTAATGATAAATTAATATTGATCGGCATTTTAAAAATATCTCGAGATATCTTGTATTAAAAAATAAATTTAACTAATATTTGAAATTAGAGCTTCTTATTTATTAAAAATTTATATTATTACTGATATTAAATAATGTTTAAAATAATTAAATTGTTATATTTATCACTTATGGTTTTATAAAGTGTAAAAAAAACGAAGAATATATTATAAAATATAATATTATATATGCGATAAACAAGAATTATTCATCATAATTGTTCATCATTAATGTATAATAAAATTATAAAAAATATAGAATCTCATGTGAAAAAAGGCGATTATTTTTTTAACTTAATGGTGAAGGTGACATACCTAATTAATCTAATTTATTTCAAAGGCATTTAAAAAAAAATTAAACATTTTTTCTTATTATAAGTTTTATTGTTCGTTAATTATTATCACGCAATATTAAAATGAAAAATAATTAATAGACTAATAATAAAATTCACCAAATAATTACTAATCAATCGCATGATCGTATTTAAAAGGAATGCAGTGCAGCTCTTTCGAAAAAAGGTTAAAGAATAATTATATAATATTTATAAGGACACATATATCTTCTTTAATCATTTCTTCCTATAAATATGATTTTTTTATAAAGATTTTTACAAATTTTTCAATGAATATTTTTTTTAATTAATTTAAGAAATCCAGTTATTCCCTAACTATAAATCGGTATCAGATTCATGATATCAATATATATTTTTTGAAAAGTATATTAACTTTTATATAAAATCATTTTTTCAGAATGTTCAATAAGTGAAGGTGAGTTTATCTTATCATTATTGCATAATATTTTATTTATAATGAAACTGTTTCTAATTATATGATACTATATTGTTGCAAATTGTGAAAATATAATACACTTGTGAGAGTTCAAAATGCAATTTTGCGAATTTCATTAGGCGAGCAAATTAAATCAGTTTAATTATAATAGTTTTTTTTTTATCTGATCAACGCCGAAAGAGATGCGATGAAATTCAAAAAATAAATCGGACGTAATTTTTTTTAGTGTTAATAATATTCACTAAAAATTATACGTTTTATACCTTTCCTTTCTTTCTTGAGAACTTTTTCCTGTTATTACAAGATGAATATATATATATATATATATATATATATATATATATATATATATATATATATATATATATATATTTCGGGGAATACCGCAAAGAAGTCAGCGACCAGTTTGCATTTTAAACTTGTTGACGCACGTACATTTATATATGAAAGATGCGATTTCATAATGATCAACCTTCATATCAACATTGCATACATATATTATAATTCTTAATAAATTAAAATACACACACACACACACACACACATATATATATATATATATATATATATATATATATAAGGAGCTAGAATTTATTTATTTTTTATTGTTTTTTTAATTTATATACAATATATAAACGTTTTATCCCACATTCCTTCGTTTTAACTTTTTTCTATAAAAAAATGTAAATCTTTATTCGCTTCAAATATTTTCCTTATTATTAATTATTCTAAAAGAAAAGAAATACCGAAGGTGCTGGTAATATTACAACAAAGATTATGGTTCACCATTCTCAGAGTTCTGTTGAAGGCTCTGAGAACGGTATTGCATTATTATCATAATGAATTTTCCTCGTGTATCAGTTTAAAAAAATCACAATTTTCCTATAATTATATTTTTTTCCTTATTATATTTTCATATCGATAGATTTTATTAATATTTTAATAGTGTATTTTATTTAATTATTACATTATTTTACAGTTAAATTATTAGATGTTATAATGGGAGAAACCCCCTCAATTTATTTACAAAATAATACAATAGAATTGTAAATAATCAATTTTATATTTAAATGTTCGATCTCAGCACAGCTATAAATTATTTTAATAATATTACACTTGAAAATCGATGCATGTTTGTCACATTATTGACAATTAAGTAATAATGATGAAAGAATTTACTATCGTTGCATTTATAACCATTACATTATATTTTATAATAAATAAAACATTTAAATTAAGATTATAAATATAAATTAACTTTAAATACGTGTATCAAGGTTAGTTAATTTATTATTGTAAAACACTTTCGAAGTTATTAATAAAAAAATAATTACAAAGTCAATATTTCCTTTTACGTTCATTTAAATTTGAACCATAATCACTTTAATTTCGATAAGTCATTTGTAATATGAGTTTGTTGATTTTTAAATATATTCATTATAATTTAAAAATAAACTAACATTTAAGTAATTAATTATATCGAATGGAATAACTAGAATAATTTTCTCTAAATGATCTTAGAATATATATATATATATATATATATATATATATATATATATATATATATATATATATATAAATATATATATATGAGCTATATATAAATGGAATTTAATTAAATATATTTTTGGATATTATAACAATCACTATATATATTATATCAATATTATTGAGACATAAAACTATTATTAAAACTAAACTGGTTATATAATCATAATATAATAATAGTAATAAGAAAATTATTATAATTTTATGAAACGAAAATTTTGAAGACACTAGACAAATTAATAATTTATTATAAAATAATAGAGTATGTTTTTAAACATCCACATATTTTAATTCTTAAAATTGATTATATCCCTACAGATATTATTTATTTACTTTTTATTTTTCCTAGTAATTTAAAAATACATTTTAATATTTTGAATCATTACTATTTGACACAGAAATATTTGGTTCAAACTAATATTTACTTTTTTTACCGTCGTAACATTGTATACTTTTTAAAATAAATAAAAAATGATATGTTACTGTAAAATTTGTGGATATATAAAAATATAATATTATATTGAAAACCGTAAATTAACTCTAAATAGACAATATCAATAATAAACTCATATATATTTAATGTTATTTTTTAAAATCACTAACTATTACTATAATATTTTCAAAATTTTATTATAATAACATCACTTAACTACTTGTTTTATTTTTATCAATTATTAGAAGATATATAGAATAATTTAAAAGTTTTATAATTAAAAAAAAAATGTGTATTTTTATAGAGATGTCGGAAATTATAACAATCGTATATTTACACTTTATATCATTGGCCAACATAATGATATTAGAAAATAAAACGTGATAGAAAATATGATAAGAAAAATAAATATAGTGCATTCGAAAAAAAAAGATGCACCTATATTATTTTAAAATAATAACTAACAAAATGATTGATAACAGTGGCAGTTAAAATGACTTGTAAAAATAGAAATTCAGTTTATTTATTTTGATTAGTATCTGTTATATGTCATTCATTTCTTTGCTAAAACGTGATAATACGTAATATTAAAGACAATATAAATAATTCCAATATCGTCATTGGGTAAGTTTAGAACACCTACCTACCTATACCAGTTTTTCGCGTGACGTAGATGTACAGTAAAAAAAAATTAAATAAAAACAAGTTTCACTGTCTTTTTTACGCACGCCCTCAATATCAGTATATCGGGGTATGTCTGTTTTTAAAATTGATGATTCATTTTATTCGTTTTCCCCCTCCCCCCTCGTTTTTATTAATAGCTCCGAAGCAAATAAAATTTATGCAAGTAAAGAGCGAGAGAATCCGCTGACGAACTTTGCCGCGCGAATGACGTCAAAAACGTGTCGCACGGCAAAAATGAAAACGATCCGCAAAATAAGCGGTCGACGAAGGGGAAATCCTAACGATTCGGTTCGATCATATGAATCATTTTTATACAAATCGATTAATGCTGCGTTTCTAAAACGTTCATTTATATATATATATATATATATATATATATATATATATATATATATATATATATATATATATATATATATATATATATATATATATATATAAGTATTGTTGACTCCATTCTAGAAATAAAAATTGTTTCTAAATCAGAAATATATATATATATATATATATATATAATGAAATGAAAGGTATCAAAAACTGTTGTAATTTCTCAATAATATACTAGTTTTGTAAAGCCAACTTTATTTCTATCAAAAAATATCCTTGTTTGACTTCTTTAATTATATTGGTGGAATATTTATTATGCAATATTATTAATATTAATTTTTGTCAGTTAAAAAATATCTATTTTTTAAATTTTCATGATGTAATTTAATTGATTATATTAAACCATATTGAAACTGCATTTTTTTTATTTACATTGTTTTATATGTATAATAATAAAACATGTAACCGAAGAAACATAAGAATAATCATATCGGAATCATCTAGTAATTACTCGCCAGAGTGTGCAATCTTTGATTACTAATCCGGCGATTAGTCGTAATGATATTAATCGTTGTGTATTGAAATTCACTGAAATAAAAGGTAATATATATTTTTTTTTGATATAAAACTACTGTACATAAACATTACAAAACATTTTCATAGCCGTTCGAATAAATAAAATATAGAGATAAATAAAGTCGTTCATCGAGAGAAGGTCTGAAAAGTGAATGTAATGTTGAAAAGTCGGACTTTCAAAAAATGATATTCATATTAATTAATTTTTATATCACTAATATTGATTTTCAGTTTTTTTTTTGTAAAATCATTAAAATGCAATAATATATCCGGTGAATTTCTGAAAAAAATAATAGGAAACGACTGAATCAAGTATTATAAAAGATATTACAATATAAATACGCGTAATATTTTATTGATATTGTATTAATAAATTGTTAATTTTCAAATTTAAATTCTAATGTTAAACGAACAGTTTATAAAAAAGATCATCTCGTTTTAATGATTATTGTTTCATATTAAAATAAAAAATAGATTGAAAAGTGCAATTATACATTCATTCATAAAGTAAATATTCATAAACAAACGTCCTCGAAATTAAACGCATATTTAATTTACGTTTTTAAATTATTCTGCAATAATGAGTGGTGATTTTACAGGTCGTTTTTTTTAACATGAATAATTATTAATAACATTTTTTTAATCAATAATAAATATTTATTAAATGCAAGTTTTAATTAATTTTATAATAATGATATTTTTTTATAATATTGAAGTTTGAGAACTGTCGGATCGGTTCATTCAAATTTATTATCTTTAAAAAAATGAACGTGTCCGTTATTTTTAAATACTGCCACTTTCGACAGCTGACATTTAAAAACTGCTTGTTATATCAGGAATGTTGTAAAACATACGTCATTTTCTAGCAAAATGCAAGTTTTACATTGAGATTTAAACGTTCATAGCTAAAGGGGGAAAATTATATAATTTTCCCGTAGTTTCCACGGAAGGTATATCGTATTAAAATTATCTATTTTCAACGATAATGCGTTTTTATCGGCTGAAAAGTGTTCAAACATGTATTTTGATTGTAAATTTGATGTATTTCCTTTATAAAAAAAAGTAAAACAGACGTATAAAAAAATCTTGCAATATTACGTTCACTTTTCAATTAATCGTGGAAATATGAAAAAAATAAACTGATTTAAAACAATTAATTTGTAATTTGAGCACATTCAAAAATATTTTAAATTAAATATTGATCATAGAAATTTTATTTAAAAAAATAAAAGCAATAATAAACAAATATAATGTTTAATACGACTGTGAAAAAAATAAATCAATATTCTGAATATCTAGAAAATGAAGTTCATATCTAAAAGGATATGTGCACTATTGATTTTCTTAGTTATATACTACATTGAATTATAAAATGTCTTAATATAATTATTATCTGTTGGAACATTAAATATATTTTATGATCATAAAATTTTTCTCTATAAATTATGACTTCGAATTGTGGATTTTGTTCATATCAGTGTTTTTTAATCTTTCAAATACATAATTCATATTACTTGTTAAAAACTTTAATATTTACAGTATTTCTTTAGATTTTTTTCAATTATTTGCTCACCAATAACTTAAGTACTAGCAGTATAAATCTTAAATATTAATAAGAATATTAAATTTTAAAATTCATAAATATATAAAATATTAATATTTATTTTTATTACAATTGAAAACAAAAAATATTGTTAGTTGTCTTTCCTAATATAATAATAATAATCGAATTAAATGTTAAAAATTTCAAGATGATTCAGAAAAAAATTTATTAATGAATTTACTTAATAAATGTTATTAGTTCTTCCCGATAATTAAAAATAAAACTGTGCGTCATGCGGATTTGAAACATTTGACTTTAACGATAGTCAACATCAAATCTTAAGATAATTTTACATTATTAATAAAATTTATTATATTATATAGACGACCTCAAGAAAATATCGAGGAAATAACGGAAAAATTATCAGACAAAATTTATTACAGATCAATTACGCTCCAATTCACAATTAAACCCAAAAAAAACTAAACACGTTTTAAAATGTGCAATACGTTATAATTTTTACAATAAGAGGTCAATTGCACATTAGAGGTTCATCGATCTGCTTATTGTTAAATCAAGGCAAACTCGATGTTATGTATAATAAGAATTTGAAAACCAGTGATCAGTCCAGTGCTCCCAAAAAAAGTAATAAATTTTTCGAAAGTAAAGGAAAAAATAACAGAAAAACGTCAAGAACCAGTATCTTAATTAATGCTGAATTTATATGTAAATAAATATAAAGAACGCCAGAATATTTATATGAAACTGAATTATTTATATAAACAAAATTTTCTTGCATATTTTCAATGATTTACACATATATATTTTTGTGTAGTTAAATCGATCAATAATAAAACGGTTTTATAATAAAATAATTAAAAATAGAAATATTTTATTCTAAGAGATTATTTTATATTTTTTAGCTTATAAAATACAATTTTTTAATTAGATATTATGTAAACATTGAAAATTTTATAATTCAACGTGACCATAATACATAATCTGAAACAATCATATTTTGTAATCAAATAATAAAAAACAGCACATAAAAAAATTATAGTCCTAGTAAATTCCATTTAATTTTTATGAGAGCGTATTTGAAGATTTAACCGGTTTGAACAGATCCATTAAATTCTAGTTTAATTAATAGTGCTAGTTGTTAAAAAAAATCATTCACAAATTCACTAAATAATATTCAGGAAGTGCTAACATCTAAATCATTATACAAAAAAAGTAGTAGCAAATCGTGCGATTTTTTTATTCATTGACGTAAAATGCGATCGGAAAATTGACGTTAATTTATATATTTTTTATATTACGACATTATATTTTGGTCGTAGCGAATAATAAATGATACAATTTTATGCGTGTTTTTTAAATCATTTTTCTAACGATAAAATATATTTATCTTGTAATAAATCTGCAACTGCAAGTGCTTAAAAATCCAAACGTGTCTATATTGAAAATATTTTTTATTGAAACTTGGTCTTAATCTAACTATAAATTATTTCAAAAGACTATACAATTAAAATTCTATTAAATGAACTGATTGCAAAATTTCTGAAATTCCAATTTAAAATTGATTTCAAATAAAATATATTCAATATACAAAAAGGAATGTTATTTTGCTTGTTTTTCTTTTGAAATTTGTAAATTTAAACTTAAATCGAAGACCTCTAAATTATTCAATTAAATCGAATGGAAAACGTAATTGATACGATATAAATAAGGAAACTTACCAAGCCGACGAAAGATACAAACGGTTGATCAGTCTTTTTCTTCAGTTTCTTTTCCTCTTTTTCCTCTTTTAATTGATTGTTAACGAATTTTCTGCAATAACAAAAATGATTTTGATTAATTGAATAACATATCGTATGCATCGTATAAACATATTAATTTTATTTCAAAAATACGTTAAAAAATACATTATAAATTAAAATATAATATATACGAAGTGCACTGTACATCAAAAGTATCCGGATGGACCAAGGTATGCAACTTTTCCAAGGTGCTTTACATTTAACTGATCTCTTCAACGTTCGCATGCATTGAAGAAGGATATACCGGAAGGTCGATAATGGAATGTTTACTTTAAATATGAAAAAGGTTAATGGCTTTAATAGCTTTTATATCAACATTTCTGTTTATAAATATACTTTCTATTCTGGTTTATTTTCACATGTAATTAAATTCATATAATACAACATATCTAATTCATATTCATATTAATTAATTTTTATATCACTAATATTGATTTGTCAGGTTGATAGATTTTAAGTGATATATATATTAATTTTAAAAATATATGAAAAAAACTTATATATAGTTTATAAAAAATAATCGCCCCATAAATTAGATATATTATAAATTCATTCAGTTTAAAGATATAGCATTTCATATTGAGAGAGTTTTCTATGATAAATATGGTATATTATATATTATTGTATAATAAACGAATTTGAATTAAATATATTCAGAATTCAATTATGTTTTATTCCAAGTTCTGCTTAAGATTCATTGATTATTATTAACTATTGAAAAAGTACTAAATTTTGAATAGATAAAAATACAATATTATATACGTATCATACATATATTTTAGAGTTTTTATTTTAAATTAAAAAATAATTGCAATCATCATCGGTTTCACAGTCCGGGATAGACCTCGATTGCCTTCAACGTGTCCCTTTCAGCGTCATCCGTCTCACACCTTGACGCGTCATTGTTAAACGCCTAACAACCATCGTCTACCATACATTCGATCGTCGAATTCCACGATTATACAAGAACAACAATATAATTGATGAATCAATTGAGACCGTTACGCGTATAAAGACAGACAAATCGTACATAGCGTAATTATATATAGCAAACATTAAATATGTGTGTATAATGTAAAACGATGTATAATATATTAAGTGCAGCAATACGTGGTTCAGTTAACCTTTTGCGGTTCAATGTCGAACTGTCCGCCAATAGGCTGTGGCTGTTCGAAATTGATTTAGTAACATTTTTTTGCCGTCTATTAATGCCAATTAAAACTATTGTTTTATAGCATCGTTGCGTGGTTCAAGTACACCTTTTTTTCAGATATCTTGTCTTTTTTTATATAGTAAATATTTATAAGTTCGTTGAAATGATTATGCGATTTTGTTCGTTGTTTGGGATGAATGTTTTGTGCGTGACGCATTTTTTGCTTATTGAAAAATTGAGGATCGAAGCCTTTTTTCGATTATGTTATTCAAAGATATGAATGATTCGAATGATATAAATATTTTTTTGTTGAATTTATTTGAAAAAAAAGTATTTATATATATATATATATATATATATATATATATATATATATATAAAGAAATTTATCGAATTATTACTTAACCACACGTGTGAAAAATTCTTAAAACATGAACCGTCAATTTTTTTCATGAAAGTTTTGTCAGTAAAAATTATTCATATAATTAGAGTCAAATTATGTTTTATAATTAACATATTTCATATTTTTAAAGATACAAAATTTATAAAAAATATATATGTTCAATTTCCAAATGGGAATCGTAGCAGGTAATAGGTAAATTAACGAATGTATTTATATATTAATTTGTATGTATGTTACAATTGTACGGAAGTCAAATTACGTAATAAACCAGTTATCGTTGAACTTTTGTTTCTCTTCATTTAATTGCCTAAGTAAACTATAGATAAATTAGTGAATTTGAAGGTTAAAATCGAATTCATGTGTAAAATAAAAAAGAATACAAGCAAAAATTATTGATTTTCATAAATTCAGCACATAATTAATAATCTAAATACTTATATTAAAAAAAATCAAAAGCTTCTGATTCACACAATTGATGAACATTTCTACTTTACATATTATATAAATTCCATTTTACAATAATTTCTTTAACAATTTATATCTATTCATTTATTGTTTCTATAATGATATAAAATAAAATAGTTAATAAGGATGCTGTTTATAATATCATCAAAAGATATACGTTTTAAAATAAGAAATAAGATGAATGAAATAGTAAGAATTCGTTCAATGGTGATTCACCTTGGAAAATACACCAAAACTGTTAAATATCATAAGCAAGGAAATTCCGAAAAATAATTTAATACCAAAAAAAACATAATAAGCTGAAATCGGTTAAAATATACCAAGAAGTAATCGAGGAAATTGCTAAAATACTTCGATAGTGAACAGAAATAATATAGAGAATATTTAATTTCATTATCATACGTCGTCGTATTTTTATATTTAAAAAATAAAGTAAATTTTGCTTATGTTAAATATTGTAAAATAGATTAAATTATACTTCCTAATTCAAGAATAAAATATATTTTATTTAATTTATTTTCATTTATATATTTGTTTATTGTGGACAATGAATTAACTTCTTAATAAAAATATTCAAGTATAAAATAATATAAAACTTATTTTAAAATGTTATTATAAAGTAATATAAAAAGAACCTATTGTTGGGAAAAATTTCTAATGACAAATAAAAATATTTTCCTCAATAAATTAATATAAATTAGCAAATAAAAACAGGTTTTTATAATTTACAGTGAATCATATTTTTTCCAAATAAATTATTACTACGTTATTAAAGGTAACATTATAAAAAATCAAATTTATTTTTATAATAAAAATAAATTTGAATATAAAATTTGAACGTTTAATTTAAAAAAAGAAATATAATATTGCTTTTTATTAGAATTTTATGAAATAATACAGAATTAGATAGGAAAAAAATACTAAACATTTTCAAAAATTCTCAGCGACGAATTCAATGTAAAAAAAAAATTAGTCAGAAACTTACGGACTCTTGACTCAGATGAAATTATTTGAAAATTTGGATAATGAACAAAAATTTTCAAATATTATATTGTTCATATTTTATTATTTGATTCCATTATCTTAGTATATAAAGTATGTTTATTTAAACTTAAATCAGTATGTTTTAATATTGTTTAGAAATAAGTATATAGTATATAATCTTTATTTATCTTTATCACGATTACTAGTATAGCTTTTAAGTCAGTGATATATGACTTTTCTTAAATAACATTTTTTATAGAAATTTAAAAATTGCTAATATCTCTTAAAAAATAAAAACTTTGAATAAAATTATATAATCACTAGATTTATTTTATCAAATTTACGTTAAAAATTATTTCTATCTTATAAATTTTTAAAAAGAGAGCGCATCACTTTTTTTGGAAAAAAAATATTATTAAAAATATATAATTTGGAAACCCCTGTCGTATATCATTTTTCATTAACATCATGATGACTAGACAAATTTCTAATAACAACAAACATTTATGTTGATATAACAAGTTATACACAGTTTTAACATATGTAATGATAGACGTTTACTTATTTTTATTTAGTAATTCAAACAGTTTTTGTACACAAACTCTAATGATCAATTAGTATAATATTAAACATCATTATATTATTTTAAAAATTCTCAGAATAAACTATCTATTTATTATTTTATTTTTAGCTTCAATATGACTTTAAACGAAAATATATTGATTGAACATAACATTTGACAGCAATATTTTTCGATACAAAGTAAATATATAAGTAATTTATTGAGAATTTCCAACGCCATATTTAATAATTACAGTGTCATAAATTTAATGTAAATTAACATAAATAAGGAGGTCCGGTACTGATAAATCATTTTATAATAATTTAATTTTAGTGCCATTTTATTATTTAATTATTACAATATCTTGCTTGTCAAAATAGTGACACCCAAAGGCATATCGTTTAACTTACTAATAATTATTTTAAATTTCCATATTTATGTCACAATATTATTTCAAATAAATCATTAATTATATTAAAATGCTATATTTAAAAATCGACCATTTTTTACAATATTTAAAAGCTGAATATTGAAAATAGTTCGAAATGAGTAAATTTTTTATGTAAAGGAAAAATATCTTAAATAGTACTAAAATCTTTATATTTATAGAATCGTTTTTACTGTTTAAAATCGAATTTTTTTATGTATTATAAAATCTATTTTCATTTAAGGGCTTACACTAATTATAATTTCTTCATGGCGGACGTTATATTTTTTTTACGATCGAGTAACTGATTTCCAAAAATTAGCTAACAAACTAATTTTATTAGAAATAATTCGTAAACTAGAAACTCAATTTTTAATGTACTAGTATGTATTAAATCATTAAATGTACAAACGTTTTTATTATATATTTTGATTAAAAATTAAATTGCAAAAATTATCCAATCCTATTCAGTATAAATACAAGTGAATATATAAGATAATAATTGAAAAAAAAGTAAATTGTTTATTTATTCAAAACTCATAAATAACAGTCTATATAGACAGATCATAAATGTTATAAAAATTGATAATCTTAATTTATCACATTAATTATTCGTAAATTAAAATTGGGGAGGACTAATTATTTGTGCCCCAACCTAGCCCTATCAATCATAAATTATTAAAGGTCAACAAACAAGTATGTTAATATTATATATAATGTAGGCGGCTGCATATACTTTAAAAAAATAATATAGTTATAATAATTGGTGTATAAAAATTACAATGTACTAATTAACGTCAAATATATTAGGAATTATATATGGCGCGATATACAAGGAGAAATTCATTAACGAAGATGACGATATTGTAAGATAATTTATCAGATGTTACCAATCGATAATTATTGTAAAAATTGATTATTTTAAGTTTTAAAAGGGCGGTAATTGCGTGTCAATGTCAAAAATACTATCATTGAAAAATATATCAGAATGATTTCTCATTGTCGTTTTTATGTTTTTTTCCTGTTGCGGTTTTCCTCCCCTTTAATAATAATAAATCGATGACTTGACAACCCTCACAAAATCAATGTCTCACTTTCAAAATATCTGATGTTAATTTATTTTTCTCGAGTCGTCAACCTTCAGATAAAATGACATATTCTTCAGAATAAATACGTCATAATTAAGAAACTACTGATTTACACCAATCGATCCCTTTTTATTTATATAAACGGTATGTTTTTTCATGTTTTTAAATTTTTGTTGACATATATCACCTTAATAAATATAATATTTAACACATCATGTATGAACATTAAATTAAATTTTATTGAACAAAGATTGACATTAATAATAATTGTTATTGATGTCAATTCATGCAATGAAATATTTTAATATTCACAAGTACTGCACAATGTGCAGATTGCATTAAAAGTATATTACATATTTTATAATATTTATTTCAAAAAAACTTCGTGGATATAATCTGACTTTTTTTCTAATTTATAGCACTTAATAAAAATATAAATGCGGTAATACGTGAGTCATATATAGGAAATCTTTTCAACCCGGAAGGCCACATTGCACTTTTTGTTTTTTTTTTCACTCTCTAATGCTCTGAAAAATGCCAAACTGTCGTTTTAATATATTCGATTTTACTATTTTACTGATTATGATTATAAATAAATATCAATATGGCCTTAAAATGGCAAGTTTTAATTTCTTTTAAATGGTAATTTGAATACGTATGACAAGTAAGTTTTTAAAAGAATTATGATTTTTATTTTAAAATGATAATATTTATTTATTTTTTTGCAAAAAAAAACATTGCATTATTAGTATAAAAACAAATGTTAATAAAAGGAAAACGTATGATCGATTCGTCTCGTCATTCAAATTTGTAAGTCAAGAAAACCGAATAGAAATTATTGAACAAAGGTAAACCTTTATAATAGCGATAAACAAACTGCGGCTCTCGTACCATCCATAATGAAAAAAACGTTTATTTAATTCAAATATAGTAAAAATTAAAAATTTAAAAATGAATAAATCCATTAATTATTGTGATAAACTTAATATTAATATATTTTTCCTATTAAATATTTCATACTTTTCTAGTTATCATAAATACGACGAATAAAATTGAAATAGATATAAATTACAGTATTTTTTACTCATACTTTTTTCAAGGGATTATTTCGATTTTAAACACTATTTTCCTCGTGAATCATTGTTTTTCAATAATTTAACATCTATATTTACTTTCATAAAGAATTGTAAATTATTTTGGAACAAATACAAAGATTTAACATGATTACGACAAAAGAAATAAATACATAATAAATAATTTTCAATTAAAAATTGTAAAAATAATTTAGAAAAATGATAAATGCGATGGTTGAAAAATATCAGTCATCGGTCATATATATCAATTTTTGATGTTCCAAATGACAAGTTAAATTTGTATTTTTTTATTTGATATTTTGACCTTATTCACGAATTGACAACTAACTATACATCAGCATGACCTTAAACAATATGCCACGTTGAACTTTCTTAAATTTTTACATTGCATTCATGCCTGAAGACAAACGTGACGTTTTCATTTCGAAAATATATGTAGTATATATAATACTTATACACATATTAAATATAGAGTTTGATTATTATTATATCAAATGTTTTTATTTTTATTATTAAAAAATAACAAGGATATGAGTTTAATATAGGAAGAAAAAAGTGTAGAATAGATTAAAAGAATAGATATACAGTTTTAGAATCAATGGAAAATTGATACAAAAAAAAGAACTAGTACATATTCATCGTATTTACTATTTAATTAAAAATATAATTTTCTATAACCTTATCCCAATAATTGCATATAATATAAATGTAAGTGTGTTGAAAAAATATTTCTTAACGATGGAAATTATTAAGAAAGGTCAGTGAAGCGTTAGTATTGTATTATGAATGCACATAAAGTGATTAGTTTAATCAAAAATATACATAAAAATAAACGATAATTTCATGAATGAAATCTAGAAATTATTTTTCTATACATGTTTTTAATTTTTATCTTTATATGCAATATATCCATATTTTTTAAATAGCCTCAATAAGGAAATACGATAAAAATTGTCGTTTAAAACAATCGATATTTGCATCAATTAACGTCAGCTTTTATTCGTTATTTTAACCAAAATTTATTGAAGAGCAATACTAAAATAATGAGTATATGTCATGCAAACTTCCAAGGTTTCAGATAAAAACTGGTCGCTAAATACTTACATTTAAATAGTCTCTTCTCCGGAATATCGACTGGCATAGTTTATTTTCTTTGTCGCAAAAAACATCGCACGCAAATAAATGTGTTCAATTTGTATTATTTTTCTTTTCTTTTTTTTTTGTAAAATTGATCATGTGGAAAAGTGACAATCCTTATTATTTTCGTGGAAGAGACCTTGTGGTATTATAATATTATATAAAAAATAATTTTGAACAAAGCTTTCGACGGACGTTACGTGGCACATTAATGTTCTAGTTACATCATTTTTACAATAATCATCAAAAAAAATCTCATTCAATGGGGTGTGGATTGTAGAGAGTGATATTAACAGTTATTAAAATAAATTTATACATATAAAACATTCAAAAATAAGTTTTTCATTGCCATTCACAACTGCATCACATATACAGTACAAAAAATTAGGCAGTTTTATATAAACAATTAAATTGTGAAAAAAAATATTCTATTGTATAACAATTTTCTTAGATTACGACATTTTCAGAACAATATATTAAAATTTTTCATTAAAATAATTCAGCATAAAAAAATCTAACCTTCAAATTAGACATGAATCTTGATAATTTTCATTATTTCGCGCGTTAAATTCATTGTTTTAGTTATCAAATTTTACATTACAATCATTTATTTTTATTTATGAAATGGAAAAAAATATATATATACATCGTATATTTTTCATTTTATTATTATTTCTTTCGAACAATATAATGAAAAAAAATCTAAAATTTAAGCTTGTTGAACAAAAAAAATGAGAGAAAAGATGATGCAATTATAAAATCACATATAATGTTCAGTACAAGATTAGGCTTCGTCGTGGCCTTCATCATCAATGGACGATCACCATCGTCATTGCTGGATATTTTATTATGGTTCTTACGAGAGTACACAATTTATTTAATATAAAAAAAAATCGATCAATAATTCAAATATAATTTTGAACAAATTGTGAACATCAGATTTATTATATATATATATATATATATATATATATATATATATATATATATATATATATATATATATATATATATATATATATATATATATAATATTTACATGATTTATAAGTTGAAAAAAATATCGTGTTGATCTGTTCGCGTGACGATCACTCTATGAAATATCTGAAAGTATCGTCTTTGTTATCTTAATTTATTATATTAATTATTCTTGTATAATTATCAGTGATGCTAAAATGTTATTGCAATCAAATAATACGAGGAAAAACGATCGTGAGTTTATCGAAGAGTATTATATAATTTACATACTTCTAATTGCAAATAGAGGCCGTTTATAAACGGTGACTTTATGCAGGTGCCTAATTGATTATATTCAGATTCGATTTTTTTTTTCGTATAAATTTATTAATATTGAATTATTCCGAGATGAATCCGTTACGAATATTTTTAAAAGGTAAAAAAAAGTGGGAAAATTAGATTTTTCGAAACCGCAAAATGTTACGAAATTTATGAATGACCCCTTAACCGCAATATTCATAATCAATTGCTGGATCCATGGTCATCATTATACTATTTGTTATGTATAAACATCTTAATTTTTAATATATTATAAAAAAGGTTAAGTATTTTTTAATGTATATTTTATTAATTTAATGTATAATTTCAATAAAATATAAAATAAAATACAAATATATAATTTTATTTTTTTACTGAATTTATAGAATATATTAAAAAATTAAATCTATGAAATGTAAAACTATTGATTACGAATTTACTTATATACTTAATTATTAAAAATGACCTAAATACTATAAAAACAATATTTTTTTGTCGTTTTTTTATTGTCTATTATTTTATTTTTTTCATATATTTTTATATTTATTTATTACAAAATTTACATCATTAATATTAATTCAAAGAAGAATGTTAAATATATATTAATTTACATATAATATATTCAATTTTGATCTATCTTCATAAAAATATTTTATAAAATCAAAATTTTACTAATATTATATATAAAAATATAAATACAATTTTTCAAAATAATATGAACATTTTTTTAGAATTCATTAAATAAAAATTTAAATCCGCTGTCATCGATTGATAAAATGAAAAAAGTTTGAAAAACACAGTATTAAAACACATTACATAAGGTGGCAAATCTGAACTTTCATCAAAGCATAATAATATAATTGGTGAGAAGTCTATAAAGTAATTGCGGCAATATGTCTATTTTAATGGAGTTGCAAAAATGTAGTCATTATTATCATGAACCGGTTGACATAAAACTAATTTATTTCGCACATCAAAAAAGCTATTGCGTACCATATATATAAATATAATATTTTATAAATGTGTTCTACTTTCTTTATTAATATTATTATTATTATTATTTGTAATATATATATATATATATATATATATATATATATATAATATTTAATGTATATAACAAAATATTGAAATCAATAAAAAGCTCACATTTATTTCACAAAGAAAATATCGGTCAATTTTATAAATATTTATTTTAAAAATTTAATAAAAAATATTGGGTAAAAATAAAATAATATAAATAAAATTTATGACAACTATCTTATGTTAATATATTTACAAAAAAATATATAATAATTGTAATATACAAACAAACCGGAAATACATAAAAAATAAGCTCAGTTGCAAATGTCAATTTTTGAATATCTCACAAATCATTATGTAAAAAAAAATATAAGAGTAATAAAACAGTGAAAAAAACACAGATTTCTAATCTGTGAATTTTTAATCAACTTTGGCTATATTTTATATTAAAAAATATTAATTAAGATATAAAAATATCATATTTTTATAATGATAGAAGATTATTGTTTGAAAGAAGATATGAAGTATATTTTATAAATTCGTTCCAAAACTGAGCTTAAAATTAAACCTCAAATTTAGATGCAAAAAAAAAGTAGGAAATAATTTTTTAATTGCAAATTTGACGCAAATTAAATAGTAAAAAATGTTTTTACGATTAAATCGTACAAAATTACATCATAAAAACAGAATTTTTAAATTATATTTTCAATGATTCCATTTAATTGCTGTTTTATCGATACAACATATTTAATTAATAAGTTTTTATTCTCGATATATAAATATATATTTTTAATAATTGCATATAATATACGTAATTCATATCAAATTATTATAATTCATATCATTTTACTGTATACATAATAAATCTTATTCATATATAGAAGCTTTAAAATATTGAAATTACAATATTATTATACGTAATAAAACGTGTCTATTATTATTATTATGCGGTATCATTTTAACGTCACCGCTCTTCGCCCTAGCGACGCCACTGCTATTCGATCACAGATAATAAAATAATATTATTACAATATTCTATTACAAACTACATGGCGCATAATAAAATTAATAACGAAAAAGAATATGCGTACGTGTTTTATGGGAAAATTTGTATAAGAAGCGCGTATGTGTATTATATATATATATATATATATATATATATATATATATATATATATATATATATATATATATATAAATATATATATATATATATAAATATATATATATATATATATATATATATATATATATATATATATATAAATATATATATATATATAAATATATATATATATATATATATATATATAAATATATATATATATATATATAAATATATATATATATATATATATATATATATATATAAATATATATATATATATATATATATGAATATATATATATATATATATATATATTTACTATTATATGTGAACATTATGAACGTGCATAGGGAGTTCGATTCCAAGGTTTCCTTTCGTATATCTTCGTATCAGAGAAACCGGATGAAATCATCATGCAGACGGTTCGGATGTGGCCAGTCGAGACTGACAATGACCTGGTGGCCGTGGAAAGAAAAACGAAAGGAAAAACTTAAATCGCGTTTCGTTTTTCAACGGCGCGTCGTCGTTCGAAAATGACCATAGTCACGTTTGGACCCGTTGTGCGAAAAACCGTGAACGCACATACTAATATATGAGCCAGTGGCTCTCAACATTTTTCGCAGGTCGTGCTATCTATCTATCTATCTATCTATATATATATATATATATATATATATATATATATATATATGTATATATATATATATATATATATATATATATATGTATATATATATATATATATATATATATATATATATATAGTCCGGTTAGTGTGACGTTAATTGATATTATGTGTTGTGTCATATTAACCAGATTGTATATTATAATCTCAATATAAAAATTTTACAATATATTATAGAATATAGTTTTATATTTTTAACTTCATAATTAATATAATTAAACAGATGCTACTGATTCACAAGGTCTAAAACAAGTGAAATTTAAAATTTCATTGACAAGAATAATATAATTAAATATAATTCTTATAAATAAAGGCTAAAATAAAAAGTAATAATCTTAAATACTAAAAAAACTCTTAATTCTAATTATGAATAGAAAATCGTCCTTTTTTTAATTTAATATTTTTTTCTATTTTAATTGTGTATTAAAATATAATATTATATATTACTTAATATAATAGTTACAATTTCTAACTTTCTTTTAAAAGATACTAAATGAAATTAATGGGAAAGTTTCGTAAAGTATGATTTATTTAAATTATAGTTTGATAGTTTTTGTATAATTTATAACTATTTTTTAAATACATATATGAATTACTTTATTGCAATACATGGAACAAAATTAGAAAACGTATCCAATTAAGCGATTATTCTAATTTTGTGAAATATTATAATTGTCAACCTATTTTTTCTCTCTTTGAACACGTTTATTTAATATGAATATTTATTAATATTTTTTCAATTTACAAGTTAAACTCTATATAAATGACATAATGTGTGATGAAACATTAGTATTATGTATTAATCGCAATTACAAATTCAACAAACGAGTTTTCCAATAAAAATGTAATATGACTTATAATTACAAGAAAAACCATTAGGAAAAAATGCATTAAAAATTAATTTAAAGAAAAAATGTAATAAAATAGCCTGATGAATTTTATATGATTAATATTATAAATCATTTGTAATTCATGATAGCATATTAATACACGATATAAAAATAATTTTGAATATTTTAAATTAACGCATGAACATTTCTAAAAAAAATACTAAAAAATAAAATCATAAAAAACTTTAATATATTTTCATATATTATTGTTTTAATTAGAGCTGTGAAATGTTTAAAATTAATTTTTATGTTAAAAATAATAATATTGACAATATTTTGCTATTTACGAAAACTCGACAATTATAAAGTAATTTTCAACAATTTCATCAATATTCTTACAGAATTACAAAACATCCATAAATTATATTCTAAATTTTGTTATTTTTAAATATAAAAAAACTGGGAAAATAAACAAACGGAAAAATTGCTTAACAATAGAAAAGTGAGAAAATTATATTGGAAATTTTTTATCATTCTTGATTTATTCAAAATATTATCATTTAAATCACAATTTTGTACATAATTTTGCACAAATATTTAATATTTATAGCAATATTAAAAATCAAAAATATCAAATTAGATGTCTTTTATGAGAAATATGAAATTAAAACACGTCAATTCAATTTGTTCAAAATAATTATAAACGAAAATAGAGAATAAAAATTATCATCTTTAAAATTAAACTTGCTGACAAATTAATATGTAATAAATAATAAAATAAAAAACAACGCCCGTCATAAAAACCGTTAATGTTTAACTTTAAATAAATATTAGACGTATTTACTGGTGAAAGTGTTGTTAATCATTCAAACATTCTAAAAATTTTATTATTGTCCAGATATTTATCTCTAATGATTATAAATTATAAATTTAACGACTTTCGATATTTGGGTCGACTTTTCGAAAGTGAACCGCTTACAGCGAATTTAATAAAGAATTATTTCCATCGATCGTTAAATCCGAATTTTATAAGATAATTATTATAATATTAATATTCAATTTTATTCCGATTTAACACCATACTTAATATTAAATTTTAAGATGAGAAAAAACAAATCTATTTATAAAAAAAAATATATTTATAAATCAAGTAACTCCAATATAGTGATTCGGTAAAGCAGTGATTTTTTAAATAAATATACGGACAATATTCAATTTTAATTGTAGGATTATTTAAAGTTGCCATTTATCATACACATAAATTTATATTTTTTTTAATTGATTGAATAATATATCAATTCTCCAGGGACATTATTTTAAAAATTACCATAGTATAATGAATTAAATTAAAATATATGATGAGGTTTACTTATTTTATTATTAGATAGATCAGAATAAATAACAACTGGGAATATTTTTTACTCTATTTAATCATATTTAAATTTATTTTTTTTACCAAAAAATAATCTGAAATCTCCCATAAAAGTTGACATTTAGTGTTATATATATATATATATATATATATATATATATATATATATATATATATATATATATTATAATAAGATTGGATTAAAAATGATGAAAATCTATTGTATACAAACGATTATTAAAATATAATCTGAAATACAATTTTTCAAGAGTTTCAAAACGAAACACAATAAATAAATAAGCTCACGGGGTAACGTTTTCTTCATAATAATATAATAGAAAGGAGGTCAAACGAATAAAGGACGTTTTGTAAGAAAATTGTTCGAAATTAGGAATGTAGATCACCTCAGCAAAGTGTAAAAACCCTAGAAGGGTCGATTATCAAAAAGTAAAGGTCGATCGGTTCCGATTGAAAATTTTAACCTTGCCCTTCTAAAAGTAGTCCACAATTAAAAGAATCAATGGTATATAGATGGTACCATTTATTAGAGCTCATAGGAAATAAAAGAGGGTGAAGGTTTACGCGTGAAGGGATTAATTAATAAATGTTTAAATGTGAAAACTTGCATGAAAATACAGAATCGTGAACAATCTATTTTGTTTTCAAAATAATCTAGTTAAATTTTAAGGTCACTTCCCTTTGAAGGTTCTTTATAATTTTTTAATATAGATTAGTATCGACAAAAATATTTTTTTGAATATTATATCAATATTTAAGGTTTCAATTAATTAACAAATCGATTTTGTTAAAATATATCTATAAAACCGATAGAGATTGAAAATCAGTAATCAGTAACATATGTATTATATTTTTTTTTTAATTATATTCCCTCATAATTATAAATATGATTTAATATACTTTAAATATGACTACAAATAAATTATTAAAGACTTTATATTTTAAAATTAATCTCCATAATCAATTGATAGAAAGATCTATAGATATATACCATATATTTGTTAAATTTTAAAACTGATTAAAATAATACGTATGTAGCATTAGAAATACAAAAAAAAACTAAATATATTAAACTTTTAAAAATTATTATAATTAATTTTTGAAAAATTAACATAATATATGATTCTTATCATTTCAATTTTCTAATATATTGTATATGCCCCTGAATATAATGTATTACCGGGGAAATTCTTTAATAGATGAATTCCGATGATCTCATTTTTAAGCAAACATTATTTATCTATTATTTAAACATAATGTGGAATTCGCTAGTTCCATATTTATTCGTTTTCTAAATTCAAAAATATCTGAATGTTTGATGAAGCAAATTTTTAATTAAATAATATTATCCGGCAAATTATTAAATTCAATAATTGAAGTTAATTCTTCATTATATATATATATATATATATATATATATATATATATATATATATATAACATTGAAACATGAAAAAGTTTGCAATCGTCGACATTTTGGCACAGAATCAATTCTTGTATTGGTTAGTATTGGCAAATCGTCGTATTTTGCATCACTTTGATTCATATGTGCACGCTTGAAACAGAATTTTCATCACAATCAAAATTACGAAGAAATCTTCACTATCAATTATATCAGGCATGTTTAACACGCGGCCCGCGTTTTCACAACATATATAAAATTAATATTTAAAAGCAAATTTTATTTTTTTATTATTTTAATTATCAAGTTTGTAACGCGCTTTTAGATGTTTTTTTTTTCGAGTGCGGCCCACAATTTTGTACGCAAAACTCATGAAGGCCAGAATGTGTTATGAGTTTGATACCCCTGAATTATATGGAGCTGTTATGATGTTTCGACATCTAGAATCGATACAGTTGTTAAAAAGGCGATTTTAAAATAAAATCGTAATATTATTGCATAATAATTTATCATCATATATATGACTTTTAGTCAATATATAATCACAACTTTTAATAGAATTTAATAATTTTATTAATATATTATTAATGCAAATATTAAAATATACAAAATTCTGTTAATATTTTAAAATTAGCACCCATAAGTATGTTTATATATTAATTTTTAATATTTAACACTTTGTCAATTAAAAATAAAAAATAATAATAATTAGTTGTTTTTAAAATATTATGAATTAATTACAGTCTAAAGCAGTGTTTCCCAACGTGGGGCCTACGCCCCACAGGGGGGCAATTTGATAGTTAAGGGGGGGCAATTTTAAAATGGACTCGACACGAACAAAACAATTTTTGAAGGTTAAAAATTATGTAGGGGGGCATAAAAATTTTAGAAATGTTAAGGTGGGGCATGGCCTAAAAAAGGTTGGGAAACACTGGTCTAAAGCATTAAAAATAATTGATTGATTTAAAAAATAATAATGGGTTATCGATGATTATGATTTTATACGTGCATCCCATAAATGAAAATATCCAAAAATCTAAGTATTATTTAATACTACATTGACTACATATTATTTAACTAACAGATTTTTTAAAATATTTCTTTTTATATATATATATATATATATATATATATATATATATATATATATATATATATATATATATATATATATATATATATATACTGAAAGTGTGAAATATGAAAGCGGTTTAGAATGCTAGAAAAGACACTTGGCATTCGCATATATTATTTATTTTCTTTGCCTCAATAATTGTGTAGAACGCTTATCTTTAAAGTGATCTAAATATTATACCATATATACATTTGACTAAAACTTTATATTTTATTTTAATTTCACTATTAATACGATTTTAAATCGTGATTTATATAATATATTTTAATTGTAATAATAATTTTCTGAGTTATATTATATTTTATCGTACCGTTTTATATTTTTCTATTGTATTGTATTTTATAGAATCGTCAACATTAACTATAAATTCAGTAGTTTTAATAATATTTTTGAATTTAACAAAGGATTATTATTTTTTTATTATATTATAAACATAATATACAATTCAGCGATTTAATTGTGATCGTTAGTTATTTAAACTATTGATTTAAACTTGCAATTAAAAATATAATAATAATTTATAAATTAAACATCAGTTATTCGGTATTTTTTTAAAATTCTAAGATAAATTTATGATTATAATATATAAAAAAACCTGTATTTTTTATCATATCAGGGTTTTCCAGCCTAATGCTGAAAATCAAACTGATCAACTGAAATTCTAACTATAGACTATAATAATATATTTTCATATATTACATTTAAAAAACGTAAATGAATAAGATTATTTTAGTTGACAGCAGTATGATCTTTTTTTTAAATAAAACAAAACTCGATCTTAATTAACTGTTTTCAGAATATCGTCTAGCCGTTTAAAGCTTTATGAAATAATTATCGATTGGTCTAGTGTAATTAGATGTATTACAACTATTTTCCTTTATTTTTATATGATGTCAAGTCTTCAATTAGATGTTCACCTAACATATACTATGAATAGGAACTTTAACGTCTGGATATATTATAACTCGAATAAAATAATACAAGAGAACTTCAATTGACAATCGTTAATTTATTATCATTTAATACGAAAATCAAGCAAAATAATTAATTGTTAAAAATATGTAAATTATTTAATATTAAAAAAAAACATGTAATAACTAACTAGGTAATCATAAAATATTCAACAAAAATAATATATAATAATTTTCATTTTTTTTACTTCAAAGCTTAATTGCTATTTTATTATCGAATGAAAATCATTAAATATTATTGTAAAAAGAAAATTGATCGGATGTGAATTTCATACAACATTAAAAATCATAGTCACGCTCGATTAAATATTATATAGCTTTTATACAATTCTACATTGTCGCATATTAATCAATTGAATTTCTTTGATTAATATTAAAAATATTAACGCGTTCATCATTATTAAATACTGGAAATTAATCTCGATATTTCTGAACGCACACACACACGCACACACGCACGCGCGCGCGCATACACACACACAGTATATAATACATCTAAAAGAGGAGAAATCAAAATGCATTAATATTTAAAAGTCACACTTAGCGAAGATAAAGGTCGCAATTTAGTGCAACGCATGAAAAAAATACGCTTTCATTCATACTGAATATATAATAAATTTCATCACCGATCCATTTCATTTTCTATCTTTTTTTTTCTTTTTTCCGTATTTTTTTTTTGTATTTTCGGCTTCCTCATTGCAATTAAAAATTTAACGATCTGTTCGAAATTAATATTTTTATTATATTAATCGCCGATTTCTCGCCGAGAAAACTCTATATGCGTATTATTTATTATTATTATGCGGCGCGATCCGATTTTGAGATTTTTATTTTAAATTGCCAACGTTAATGATTAATAATTAAAATTACAACAAATTATCAATGTAATTTATGCATCAAATTATTTTTTAACTATTATTTCAACTCTGAGAGAATTTTTGACGAAAATATTAAAATTTTAATTCTATTTGATAATATTAAACTTTAAATACTAAAAAAGTTTGATGGCTTTAAATTTATTTACTCTAGGTTTTCTACAACATTATCGCAATTACAATGAAGTTTATGGCAAAGCATTTAAATGTGTTGTCGTAGTATTATAACAAACACTCATATGTTATATGCATCAGAAAAACAAAAAAAAAGCAATATAGATAAAAAACCTGAATAAAATCAGGTAATAAACCAGGAAGTCAAGTAACTACCTTTTGATACTTGGGTAAAGTAACAAATATAAAAGGTAAAATAATATATTTATAAAAAATATATAGATTTTTCTCCTTTTCTAATATAAATAATTATATATTTTAATAGAAGCGGATATTTTCTTAAATATGCACGAAAATCAAGGATTCAAATTTTTGTGATATCATTTTTATATTAATTATACACAATGTAAAAATTAAATTCTATATTTTCATTTATGATAAAATAATTAAATAACAACAAAAAAAAAATACTGAAATTACAGTAATAGTAAACATTTGACGGAACAACATGTGATACAAGGTTTCATAAAAAAATAATAATAAAAAAGAATGTTAAATCGAAAGAAAATTGCATAGGTCAGTTGTCAAAAATTCGCCATTTTCAGTCACGTTAACATTAAGATAATTTTCTTTTTATGTATATATATATATATATATATATATATATATATATATTTATATAAATATATATATATATATATATATATATATATATATATATATATATATATTGAAAATTTTAATAACATATAAAATACATAAGGATTCGTGCACGTTTGTAATACATCGATTATTTATTTTTATTTTTAAAAAAAAATGTATAAAAACACGTGCTCATTTATAAATACATGATAGATAAATTAAATATAATTAGAGACGATTTTTCATACGTGCATAATAAATTATAATAAATCAAACAAAATCCACGAACCGATCGTGATTAGTGCAATACAAACAACGATCCAGATTTACTCGTTTCACGAACGTATACAAATATACAAAAAAAACACACACACACACACACATAAAAAATAATAATTGTAATATTTGAATTTTATATAAATAGGTGATTTTAATGAAAATAATAATTCGTAAAACTCACATTTCGTCCAGTGTCGACGGTGATTTTCTAAATTTAGCATTCGAATTTTCCATTGAGTATCGTTTTTTATTTTTTCCGTTGAAAATGCTCTTGCTGTTTGCTTTGAGTGTGTCGTCGGGATGATTCGAATTGTCTACGTTTCCGTTTTCCATGATTTTTCCCGATTTTTCCCGATTTTTCGCGAATATGTCAAACGGGCGACGGCAGAAAACTTCGCATATACGCCCGTTCAACGAATCGTATTAAAAGTAGTCTTTTGTTTTAAACAAAAACAAAAAAAAAACAAATGAAAAGCGTCTTTAAATAAATGTAAATAGAGGCGTTTTTTTTCAGCTATTTCATAATTGACGAGCTTTTGTTTTTCTATATATATATATATATATATATACATATATATATATATATATTTAAATTATCGAAGTACGTCGTTCTTGAACGATGCGTGTCTTCGCGAACGCGAACAGACGACGACTGATGGTCTTCAGTACAAGTGGCAAATATTTTAACAGTGGTCTTGCATATTATGAAACGATTTGCAAGAGAAGCGAGATAACCAGCGCTTGTCAATCTTGACGGAGGCCTTCGCCCCACCAGCGTTCGCCACTGAATAGCGGCGTGAGACTTTGAAAATCAACGTAATTGCGGTTTAATACTGTATATGATTCATAAATAATTCTAATTTTTAGTACTGAACTATACAAATTTAAAAAAAAAATTTAATTCAAATCTAATAAACAAAAATTTCAATATTATATATCTTTATAAATATATTTTTTTATAATAAATATATATATATATATTTAAATCTGACAAAAGTAATTAAAATATTTGAAAGCAAAATCGTAATAATCACATAATTCGAATTAATAAGAATTATTAACCAATATGTAATTATTAAAACTAGTTGAAATATAAATTAATACTGATGTCGTAATAAAAATTCAAGCAATTGATATATATAATATTATAGAAATAATAACATTGTTTGGCTTTTGAATTTTTAAATAATTATAATTTTAGACCGCAATATTATAATATATTATATTTATATCAAGGAATGTATTAATTGTTAGATTCTGACATCGAATCTCAAAAACGCTTTCAAAGTATTTTTTTTTTGTTCAAAAATTTAACATAAAGTATTAAATATTTTGTGATAAAAATATACCATAATATATATAAGACTGATGTCATGAAATAAGTACAATATGTGCAAATAAATATGTTCGAAATCGTTTGTATAAATATTTAATTATAATATTAGTATTATACATATTTATTATATATTTTTTTTATGTAAAATGAAAAAAAAATTGAGTGTTTGTTGTAATATGATAAAAATATTTTGATTTATCTTAATTGATGAATCCTTATACGAGATATATCTGTAATAAATTTACTTTTGTAAATTTAATTCATTCAAGAAATTTATCTAGTCCAATTGAAAAGTTAGATGATAACCGAGGATCAAAGGAAACTATTTGAATCATAATTGCTGACCTATCTTAGCTGAGCATCAGAAGAAGGTGTTGATAATAATTTTAAAAATAAAATTAAATAATCAAAAAATAAAATAGACAAATATTGATCAATTACTTTTTTGTGTGTTAATATATATTTTTGCAATTGTATAAAAATAGTTATTATGGATATCAGAAACAAAGATAAAAGTGAATCGTTTAAATAAAAAATAGCATTTAATATATATATATATATATATATATATATATATATATATATATATGGATTAAAATGGAAGTATAATATATTTTTTAAATATATGCAATTAGATTAAAATGTCTGAATGTAGCTTTGTGCACATTTTCCTTTTATAGAATTTCCTGATCATGTTAATTATCACTCAATTTATACATAGAATCTATAATATCTTCCAATTAAATTTTCAATAAAAATATTTAGTGTTTTAAATCATTAAAAAATCACTAAATTACTAAACATATATTTATTATATTGATTTTACATTTGATATAACACCTTTTTTGGAACTTGAGGATTGTTTTATACATTACTATATCGATCATTAAAATAAACTTTTTATTATATTGATTGTTTCTCTGAAATTTCTAAATGAGCATTAAAAATATAAATACAACGTAATTAATATCTAATAATATATTTAATACCAATTAAAACATATTTATTACAACATAAACTTTTATTTTCAGTACATAAATACAAATTGCATCCCACTATTTAAATAAATAAATATATATATATATATATATATATATATATATATATATATAATTTATTCGAATAAAAGTGCAATATTCCTGAATTATTTTTCAATTTCAGGTTTCTTTATAAATCTATGTTACTGTATTTTTTATATGATTCATCGCATTATTATTTATTTAATCATATTTTATTTAATAAATCGAAATTAATATCCATAAAAACGGTATCATGCTACGATAATTTTTCGCGATGAATTCAGTCGTTTATATAAATAAATTTAATTAATTATATAATATATAATACTTTCAATTGCAAAATATTTGCTATTCTCATATCTTGCTATTTCATTATTTCGTATGCCGATTTTTTATTATTTATATATGTCGTTAGTAAGTTTAATAATTTTAAAACTTTTATATTTAACTAATCAATTATATATATATATATATATATATATATATATATATATATATATATATATATATATATATAATGTTAAAAATAGAAATACTTAAATATTAATATAAAATTTATTATTGTATTTTAATGGGTATATTTATATTATGACAATATTATTATTGATTCTAATAATTATGTTAAAGTAATTGCAAATGAATATATATTCGGTGCATTCTTATTCTTTTTATAGAATTAACTATAATTTGTGATAATATCGAAATGATCGTTGTTAATAATGAGAATTTATTACTATGATAATACATTCTAATTAAACATATTTAATGATATTTTAATAGTTTTTACGTATTTAATAATTCCTTTGAAAATCTTTAGTTTTGATAAAAGATTAAATTGACTCTATCATATTATTGCGATCAGGAATTATTTTAATTCAAAGATTTCATATATAAATAAACATAAATAGTAAATAATATTTACAATATAATATATAGCATTTTCAAAAATATTATCCATCATTCTCAATCCCTTAATTATAGAATATCTTAGGTTAAAAGACCAAATTATTCGAACCAACACGGAACACGGCCATACTGATCCAATTAAGCGGCCAGTTCTATTAAATGGTGATCCTATTAAGTGGCTTATATTATATATAGTATGTAATTCATTTATACTTATGATTTTACACAAAAAAAACCCACTTTCTATATTTACATTATTAAAAAAATCTTGACAAAAAGTAATTTTCTAGGAACCCTTCCTTTGTTATAGATTCGTATTATAGTTTGAAAATGATAAAATAAAATATCTATTTTTTTTCACAGCATATAAAAATATTATATTCCTCTACATTATGTTTTTTTTAACTTTTTTTTATTAATAAATGCATATGTTGAATTTTGACATTAAAGATTACGACATAATTCATTTATTAATATTATAACCATTATTTTTGATAACGATCAATTTTTATTTTTATTATAATTATTATATTTAAATTCGTTCGAACGAATAATAGAATAACCAACACGGAACCAGGTGACTCAACAATATTTAGTTATAATCGATAGTGCCATTGATCTCCAATTGAACCTTTGAGTTATATTATATCAGACCAGTGGCACAACTGGATGACTTCCTAATGAAGAAGGCCACACCGTGGCCAGTGTATCACCAGGGCCGATTAACCGATTTTAAACGGTTCATTTGAATAGGGAAGTCGACCGCAAGGTGATATATATATATATATATTTTTTAGCCCTTCTTCTTCTCCTTCGAACCATATTCAACCCCCTCTCGAATGCGGAATTAGGATTTTTTGCCCCTCCTCCCCCCCCATAATCGATCAAAAATTATAAAACGAAGTAAACAATCGATAAATTTATAAAAAAAAAATAAATAAATAAAAAACATGAACAATAATCGTTCATTGCCACAAATGCGAAAGTAAAAAATATCATGATTATTTCGATTAAAAATAATAATAAAATGAGGATTGTCTTGGATAGTCACATGGTGTTTAAAACAAGGTCTTGTAAATACTAATTGTTTCATTTAAAAAATTCTCATATATGAAAATTTATATTAATTGCATTTTCGAAAATATCAATAGACAAACATTTTTATATTAATTTTTTTTTTATATATATATGCATATTCATAAATATATTAATAAAAATTGATCTATATTCGATGTTGATATAGTAAGATTAATGAGTGTCAAGGGAAATTATAAAAACGACAAATTATTTTTCAATACATTTATTGAATAATATAATAAATTTAAACGATATATTTATCAATTCGTAAGAATGAAAAAAAATCATATGTATTTTAGGTATTTTAACGAAAAACGAGGTCGAGGGCATCGACTTTAAACCACCTAAATTTAATTTACCATTAAGATATAAATTATTATGTTTAGTAATTGTGTTAAATATCCTATTGAAATATAAATCATTTATATTTAAATTCATTCATTCATAGCTAAAATTTGTACTTTTAAATCGGTGAATCGCTCAGTATAATTTTTTTTTTCTAATTAATAGTACTTTCCAATCTTTGGTTTAATATAATATAATATCAAAATAAATTTTCATTTTTGTGTTATTATAAATTTAACTTAAATCATAATCTTATTTCTATATTATAAATTTTAATTCGTATTAGTTTTTCTTTATCCATTATAAAATATGTTAATATTTTATATTCATTAATTTATATCATAAACAATATTAATTTATGTATAATAATTAAATATATTGCAAATGATTAATACTTTATGATTAAAATTATATAATATCAAGAACTTTACTATTAGAATATTATTAAATCTATACATATTCAACACAAATTATAACTAGAATAATATAAAAAATAAAAACCTGAAAAATACTCATAAATTAACATTTTATTTAAATGCTTAGAATATTAAAATATAAAAAAATAATAATAATAATAAATATATAAAATGGATGCCTACACATGAATTAACTAACTTAAAGTTACCGACACATAATGATGACATTAATTATAAGAATTCAACTGAATCGTAAGAATCTCCATTAGATATTAAGATTCGTGATTTATATAATCTCTATCATTAACTCAGATGTATATTTTAATATATGATATAGAATATTTGTGATAAATGCAATTGAATTCATTAATATTTTAAGAATTTATATGACTAAACTAACTTTATGTAAGAATATATAAAAATAACAAAATAATGTTTATATATAAATAAATATATATATATATATATATATATATATATATATATATATATATATATAATAACGTCGATGCTCGTTTTGGTATGAAATAAAAATAATATATAATAAGGATTATTTAAAAAAAATTATCTATTTATTCACACAGTAAATATTAATTATTTCATAATATAAAATAAACCAGAAATGTCATAATTCTTCCACCTAGATACGATTCAGGTTTTAATAAAATCAAATTATCAACTCTATCACTTTCAAATACAATATTATAAAGGTGTTTTAGAATGAAATATAAATTCATAAAGGTAATTACCATGTTATATGGAGGTTTACTTAGCCAAAACAATTGTTCGATACACGTTAAATCTTGAACTTGATGAGATTTCTTGAACCGCCTTGAATTTTATTTTACATTATTATTATTAATAATAAATAATCGAGTGCGCGATTTTATCGATTGGAACGAATCCGTTAGAAGAACCATGAAATGTATATAAAAAAAACCTGCGTAAATATATGACTTTCAATTTTATTATTGGATAAATTGATGTAAAGTATTGTTATATATAGTAAATTTCAATATTTTTTTAATTAGAAACCTGTATAGAATATTATTTATATTGGTAAACATTGATTCATAAGCTGGATTTCATTTTAAAGGACCTTTCATAATAATAAAAAAAATGCGTTCACAATGATATAAGTAAAACTTTTAATCTCTCGCATATATAAGCTTTTAATATTGTATTGAGTGAGAAATTCACAAGCTTTAATTAAATACATGGAATAAATAATTTATTTCGAACAAATTAAATAATTTTTGATTTAAGTATTAAGAAAATATATAAATAAAATGGACAAAAATGAGTGAAAATATTTATATCTGAAAAAGATAATAGTATAAGAATTATGTGATCCTTTCTTTTCTTTACAGAAATATACATTTATACATCTATTTATTTTAACTTTAATTAAAAAATATATAAAGAAAGTATTTTTGGCAAATCAATATTTTCATAAATATTTATAATTTCTTCTTATGTTTTTTAAATATAATTTAATTAAGAATTGTCTTTAATTTTTTAAATAGAATTAATTTATTTTTATTTTGTATCATATGTTTTATCAATAAACACATTATTTTGTGAGAAACCATTCTCTTTTACTTGCCAAGGTTAAGCAACGTGAACATAGTTTAAGTATGGATAAACTACGTATTATTAACCTAAGGATATTCGGATGGTGTTTAAAAAAAAAAATTACACTCATTTAAAGAATCAATTTCATATACAAGCACAAATTTAAAATACTTAATAAATTGAGAGGAAGATTTGAAAGATAATTTATTCAATCACTAAATGAAATAAATTTGATTTTAATAATTATGTTTGAATACTTATTATATATATATATATATATATATATATATATATATATATATATATATATATATATATATATATATATATGTATTATGCATATTTAAAATATTAATAAGATAATCTGAAATTTAATCATTTACATTCGACACGTTCCAAATATGTAAATTATTTTTGTTAATTACTTTTTGTCATGACAATACCAAAAAAATGTATGTCGTAATAAAACAATAAAAAAAATAAACCAAAAAAAAACGAATTCATAGGAAGTTCCCTCTGAACGATTATTCGGTTATATGCAACCGATTTCCGGTTTGCGAACGACCTCGTCCATAGATCCGCTTATCGATCATTTTCCTGGTAAAAATTCACAAAACACTAAAGAACTTAGAGGCTATTTTATTACATGTTCTATTTCATCTGTGCAACCTTCGAAACACCAAAATACTCGAGATGTATCTTCGACAGATTATAAATCAGACTCGCTTTATTTAACCTTTATAACAGGCTACGGTTTAATTATATACATATTTTTTTTCATTATAAACCACTATTACATTAAACTAGTTCGCATACAGTAAATAATATTCATTTACATGTTATATATATATATATATATATATATATATATATATATATATATATATATATATATATATATATATATATATATATATATATATATACACACACACACGATGGCGATGATATTTTTATATCATAGTCAATATATGTTGAATAGAATTAAAAACTAAATATATGATATAAATATGTGTAATATAAAGTTAATTAGAACCACATTTTGTTTTACACCGCCTTATTTTATCATTTGTGTTTTACAAACTAGTTTAAATTGGTAATTAAATTTTTCATTAACCGATAGAATATTGTGAATAAATCTATTATTTTGTCAATTTGCAGAATTAAAATAAAACTAACTTATATAAAAAATAATAATTTAGTATAATATATCTATTCAGAATTACCAATCTAATAATTTATCGAATTATTCTGAAAATTTTAGTATTTATCCATTTAATTCTTTCTTTTACATCTTAAACACTCTCATTAATGAAATAAATATTCCTTTTTAACAATTTATATCTAACTCCTCCAATTTTATTTCGTTATTTTTTTTTCAGTTTCATACTAAAATTTATTTTTAACAATTTTCAATATACTTGACGTAACTTTATATATATATATATATATATATATATATATATATATATATATATATTATATTTATATTATTAAAAATGTATTGTTTTGTTCTTAAACGAAACCTTTAAGATTTTACAGACGATTAAATATTAATCACAAATTGTGTAGTCTCAAAAATTCAACACAATTTCAATCTAAAAGGTATCAGACTCTCGATGACTATTTATGATATAAATATAATTTAACAAATAATTAGTATTCGTACATAAATTTTTATGCTCTCTTCGATTAAATAAAATATTTTTATTCAAAATTATAATAAAAAAAATAAATTTGACAATATTTTCAAATTTATACTCAAAAGCTAGAGAAATTAAATTATTAATATCAGATCTTTGAAAGTCGATATCTATATATTAAATTTCTAAAAGCATCTTTATTATATAAAAGTAGTCATTCATTTTATGTAATATGATAACCACTTTAAAATATTGCATAAAACAAGAGAAAAGTTAATTTCGAACGGCTCATCTTAAGAATTATATTGATATATTCTGCAAAAAATATTCAATACATTACGAGATACTTCTTAAATAAGATCAAGTGGGGTCGAAAAGTAATCATGAACCGCGACGGCGGTTATTAAACGTTTATGAATACAATTTAAGCAGTCTGAAATGTAAATTGGAATAATCAATTGTAATTCTCCTGATGTTCTATAGAATCAAAAAATTCTATGAAGAATGCAAATTTGGTGTCTCTGTGGTAATTATTAAAGTTCGCAGATAATAAAATGTAAACCATCAGTTATAAGTAAAATATTTATTTATCATATACACTAATTACATATGTACATATGGATAACACAAAAATTTATCAAAAGAATATTCAACATAATCTATTTAAATTATATATATATATATATATATATATATATATATATATATATATATATATATATATATATATATATATATATGCAATGGGGTCCTGTATAATGTAAACTACGCATTCCACGTGTGTTATAAAACAGATTTATGTAAATTCAAACACATCTAAATTATATTATCCTTATGTAAGATTTTTAAATCAGTCAAATTATTGTTTACAAAAAAAAACAACAAAAAATCTGTATATACTAAATATGAACATTTATTTTTCTTTTAAATTGAAAACTATATGCAAATAATAAATTTATCCTATCTATAATATATACTGCATTGATCGAGGATCAGTAGCGATTAACATTACAAGGAATCCACTGAATAAATGAGTATATATATATATATATATATATATATATATATATATATATATATATATATATAATTTTAACCTAAAAAATAAATTTTGATGGAAGAATAACACAATTGATTAAAATGGTTTTCTTTCTTTAATGCTGCAATATTACTTTTATTAACATAAATTTTGCCAATAAAAACTAAAATCGTTAATTATATATTTTTATTTCAAAATAAACAAAAAATTTTGATGCGTGCAGTATATATATACATGTATATAGTAAATCTATAAAATAAAGTATACATAATTACATCTGTAAAATGACATTATTCATAAATTAAAAATGTAAAGAAAAAACCAACAACCAATCAGTCTTGTTGAATACTATAATTAATAGAAAAAAAAATACAAATCATATTTATATAATACAATTATGCATCACGTGTGTAACGCATTTCAAATGAATTAAACCATACTGCATGTTATAACAGTCAAAACCGCTTTATAAAAGAACAATAAAAATTGAAATATCGTTCAATTTTTCATTAATTTTTGTAATCTCAATTTAAATCAATATTTTTAACTGTAAGTATAATTTCTCAATAAATCAATTTAAAATAGTTAAATAAGAATATTTTATAGCACCCGCAATACCCAAAAATCCACAAAATAAAAAAAGAAACAAAAACACACTACATATTTTGAAGTTAAAAATTATATAGAAATAATGGAACAGAAAACAATTAGATATATTTATTTATGTTAAGATAACAGCCACATAATGATATATGGTTTTTAGATCAAAAATTTGTGAGAAGATATAGAAATAAATATTACACACCGACTTAACATTTCAATTAAATAAAAATATAAACCCAATATAATCATGAAAGTCTTTAAATCTTTCTTTTAATATTTGAGCACATTTATTCATTCTGCAATATCCACATTAGTTTTATTTATTTATGCACATGTTTTATTTTCTATCACCTCTTTTGTGCCATTGCATTGTATTTCTTCTTTGTCACTTTCTTTAACTTCATTCTCCTCCTGTTCTTTTTCTTTTAATTCCTGTTCTTTTTCTAGTAATGCTTCCTCTTCTTTTTCTTTAGCTTCGCGTATTTCCCTTTCTTTTGCCTCTTGAAGTTCTCTCCTTCTAGCTTCTCTTTCTTCTCTCTTTTGTCTCATTAAAATCGGTCTAAATCGTTGAAAAAATATTTTACTTCTATGATCTCTTTTCAAAACCCAATCGAGAGTCACTGATGCATTTTCAATTCTCTGTTTAAATCTTTCGTTATCTCTCGAGTAGTTTTGCCAATGACCAATTCTTGCCATATGATATGCGTGTTTCCAAACAATCATCTTGTGAACTTTTGGCGGAGCCATAGAAAAAGATACCTGGAAACACATTAAGATTTTAAAAATACACAAATCTATATAACATTAAGCTATACTAATTATAAAGTAACACTATATAATTACAGCAAACCAAAAAAATGAATTTTTAATTTTAAAAAACAATAAATTTCACCAAATTTCATCATCAAGGGATGCTTATTTTTATATTATCGTATTAAGTGTCAATGAACTATAAATATAAACAATACTTAAACGATAGTCATTATATAAATAAATGAAATATTTTATTATAGTGAATGTTTATCAAATAGAACATTTTGATTTAGTCATAAAATTAATATTAAATATGACTGTAAATTTGTACTTCACATAATGGCGTTATTTCCCCCAACAACAAAATTAATTTAATAAAAGCGAATCTAAATATTTATTATTAAATCCGATCTCTTTAAAACACCAATTTTAAAATAGAGAGGTGCAAAGAGATAAACATTTTTTTCCACGATGTGAACAAAATAAAAATGAATAGACAAATATTGAATGGAAAAATTGTTAAAATCACAATAATACTTCAATAAAATAAAAACTTCATAGTGAAACTCGAGATTAATTTTGGTGGCATTAAAATAAATAATATAAAACTTTATTGAACAAAGAAATGCAGTCACTGCTTTGTTCGATAACTGAAAGGTGACTTTCTTTATAAATTAGAATAAAAACCAAATATCTGATCTTCCTATTTAACAATATAAAAATGTGAAATTTTAAAAATAAAACTAAAAAATAACTAATTTTAATTAACTATATTTTTTATATATGGTTTAGATTTTTTTAAACAATACGAGCAAAAAATATACCACCACCTATCGATAGTTCGTCATATTAAATTCAAAATGAATGCGCCCTTTACAGTTAAAAGTTTGGATACCCTGTTAACTATGATCAAAATCCACCTTAAGATTCATCGAATTTGCTTCGTGAATGTTAATGAAGCCTGATATAAGTGATAAGCTAGAAAAACCGAAAAGGAAAAGATATATTATCTATCATATTGAAAATAGATATTATATTATCAAATATAACAATATAAATATTATGACGTCAATTATGTATATAATTTCATTAGAAATTAATATATTTTGTCTAGCATAGACAAAAATCATTAAACAAATGAAATGCAATTATAATAATACCATAATTATTCAAATTAAAATGTGTTTAATATCAAATTCCAAACTTCTTTTCTGCTGAACAATCATAGATACTTCTGTTCAAATATAGTACTGTAATCAAAAAGTAAGGAGAAATTGTCATTTAAAACTACCAGTTCTTTGCAACTTTTTTACCAAAAACTCAACTCATATCGTTCCGCAACCACCGTATTCGCCTAACTTAGATCGGTGAGACTTCTGACTATTCAGCAAACTCAAAAAGACCAACGCGGAGACGCCGTTTTGACACGATCGAGGAGATAAAAACCGAATCGAAGGTCTTAAAGGCTATACCGGAAAAAGACTATTCCAACAGTTTCGAGGAGTGGAAAAAGCGTTAGCAAAAGTGCGTTTTATCAGACGAGGATTACTTTGAATGAAATTGATTTGGAAGAATAAATAAAGAATTTACATTTTATAAACAAATTCACCTTACTTTTTGATCAGTGTTATGTTATAAAATATGCTATTTAAATAATAACAGCAGCAAAGATGATATCTAATGTCAGTATTAAAGGTTATACATAAATACACTCCCATACACATATATTTTGAAAATATTTAAATCAATATATAAATAGTTCTCAATCGATAATACGTAGAATGATTTTATAGAATACTTAAAAGTATGTAAAAATCATATATAAAATAATTATTATATGCGATAAATATATAAATGAATATTTATAAAAAAAAAACAATTTTAACAATTCCAATTATTATAAAATAATTGTGAAAATTTAAGCGTTTTCTTATTATAAAATCTTAAAAATATTAAGTTTTACACATGTGCAAACATTTCATTAAATACCACAGAAAATAATGTTCGAAATATCAAATAGCAACACGTTTTTTGAATAAAAAATTACCAATGTGAGATTAAACAAGAACGTCTCGAGATAAGACAACACACACACACACATAATTAAAAAAAAATACTAATTAGTAAAAAATTATTAGTTCTAATATTTAAAAGAAATATTAGAACTAATGAAGTTCTTCAAAAATATTTCACTGTTAAACTTTGCTTAATTTAAATATTTTTACTAAAATTACTGTTGAAATGTGATTACATATCTTTAGTTTTATCATTTATAATCTTTCATTGTAACTAAATACAATTAACGCGTAACGAGAAATAAAATCATAACATGTTTAAAAATTAGGTTTAATATTGCTTGGCACAAAAATGTAAAAAATATTATATGTGCCAAAGAATTTAATAGCGTAGGAAGACAATACCAAATTATCATAATTACAATTCGTACAATAAATCGCTTTTCTTAATATGTAAATTATAATACAAATATCATTCAAAAACTGCTTAACTTATAGAATAATGATAATGAAGGTAATAGCTGACTCAGTATTGAATTTATTTAACTTATTCATAGAAAATGTTAAACAATAGCAATTTAAATTTTATATAATATTTTTCAAAACCTTTTAGATCTTTATAATATTTGACACCTACAATAGGTTGTCTGCTTATTTGTATACTAAATAGATCAAAAGTTCTAAATTCTATAATATTACTTGCAACTTTATACATAATCTTTTAACTAAAATATATTTAGAGAAATAAAAAACATCTGAGATACTTTATTTGAAATTACTATTATTTATTTTCAAAAGAATCGTTGGAAATTTCAAAAAATTCATGAAATCGAATATTATTATTAATTTTGAAAAAAAAATAAGAACCACATGTTAATGATCTTAATTCACAAAACACGAGTTAAAACGTTTCAGACAAAAATAGCTAGAGGAGAAATCATCAAGGGCATTAAGAAAGCAATAAAAATGTGTTAAATTCACGAGCAGATGTGAGTTTTTTTTTCAAAAATAAAATTAAGGAAATGGCTATGAAAAATAACTAATATATGTTTACAACAAACTGATACTCTCATGAGTAAAATTATTTTTAAACGTCAAAATATTTAATTTATATATATATATATATATATATATATATATATATATATATATATATATATATAAATTTTAACATCTAAAAATTGTATCGATAATCAACATCTAGTTTATATAAATACATGAAAAACATTAAATATATTTTTTAATTTATTAAAATATTATTTTAATTATCATTTTTTTAACAATTTTAATTAATTGATGGACCTTATTTTGACGCTAATACTGTGAAATGAGACATAACCAAAATATTGATAACAAATACCGTTAATTATATTTCTAATTAATTCAACAAAGAAATATTTACAGAAAAAAATGGTTATGAATATGTTATGTATTAATATTTTTAACTCAAAACTCGACAACTTTTTATCGTATAAATTTCAAGAATTCTTACTAAATACATATAACTTTATAAAAAATATTGCTGAGTTTTAATTTTCTTTCTAATATAATGAACACAATATTTTTTCAACGTATTTTAAATTCGTAAATGAAATTTATATATAATATATATTTGAAAAATAACCTTTTTCTCGAATTTGTTTGAATCATCAGCCGAATGGGATGAACTGTTTTTAAATAGAGATGATTTTAAGCAACTCTTTAATTTTGGAATTTCAGGTTCAAGTTCTTCCTCATTTTGACATTCAAGATCTGTTTCTTCATTGTCAGTTTGTTCACAAACTAATAACGTTTCTTCATCATCACTATTATCAATAACATAATCATAATTTATATTGTCCCTGCCATCATTATTATATTCGGGTGCATTCTCAGAAAAGACAACAAACGAATCTTCAGAATCACATTCGGAAAGTCGAGAATTATCAAGCTCATCATTAGAAACCGATCTAGACAAATCGGTTTCATGGTCTGTAATTTTATTTGCAAAATCGTCGTCTGACGTCTCATAGCCAGAAGATTCACTGCTATATTTTTCGGTGTTTTCGTAGTCGTTCAATGAATCGCATCTCACATTAGATTTTTCCACTAAATTAATGACTTCCTCCGGCTGCTTTGCGAGTTCTTTTGACGCACATGCGCTCGATTTTTTATTTTTATCTGATTTTCGTTTCTTTTTACTGAAAAATTCTTTTAATGTGTTGATTCCTTCTTCACATTTTTTAATGGAATTTTTATCCTCTTGATCGATACTAACGTGGGATTTTTCATTACTCTCTAAATCTTTAGAATTTGAAATACATTTCAAATTGTCGTCAATCTTATTCTCGGTATTAAAAGCGTCTTTATTTTGAGACGTAGTTTCAACAGATTTGGTATCCGTTAAATCTATATCTACTACATAACTACTAACGTCACCTATGGAATTTTGTTGAGGAACAACATCAATTGGAGATTGAATGTCAGCGATCAAATATGTTGAAACACAATCACTCTGAGCGCAAAAATCGGAGCCGGTCATATTTGAGGCTTCAACTGTCAATTTTTTTTCGAAACTATCGCTTTTAAACTGATTTTCACTATTTAAATCACAATTAGAGATAAACATTTTTGCGGCATCGGTCGTATCAATATTTAATTTATCAGACGTAATTTTTACAGTGTTATTCTGGCAATTAGAATGCATATCCGGGAGCGCATTTGCGGATTCATTTTTTGTATCGCACGCGTTCTTCCCCAATTCTACGTTACAAGGGACGACGCATTCAAAAAGAGCAAAATCAACCTCTAGATTTGTATTTATGTAATTTTCGCTAACTAATTCATCAGATATATTTATACAATTATCGGTAAAATCCTTATCTACTATCACAGAATTTGAATTATAATTAACGACGCCACTGTGTACTGTTTTTTCGGGTTCGACGGCGGCAAGTTTAGAATCGTCGAAGCTTTTTACGCGCGTTTCGTTCTGTTTCTCGTCGCCGACGCGCTTCTCCTTTAATATCTTTTTGAGATTTTCAATTTTGTTTTCGCATCTATTGACTTCGTCCGCTTCCGAGACCTCCAACTTTTTCTCTTTTTTCTTTCGATTTTTCCCCAAGAATCTGCTCTCTTTTTTAGGCTGCATCTTTTCTTTGTCGACAATATTTTCAATAGACGCACAATTAAACGGCACGATCTCATCGATACCGCTCAAAAGAAGGTTACCGGGTATACTTTGATGATGCTCTTCGGGAAAAGAATTAGATCGAGAGTTCAACATAACTTTGCTAGAATACCTATTGGGAAATTTGTCTCGTTCCGAGGTTCTATTGATGAATTTCTCTTTAATGAGGGTCGACGACTTGGGCTTCAATTTATCGACGACAATCGGGGAGGATATGGGGATGGGGATGGGGATGGGGATGGGGACGGGAACCGAAGAGGGAACAGAAGCGGTTACCACCATTTTCAAGTGGGGCGGAATAGACTTGGTATCTAAAGAAGATAAATTAAAAGGAGCGATATTGCAACGTCTCGTCGAAGTCGACGGCAAAGTCGCGAAAGACCTTGGACAGTGGTGTTTGAGGGCCGGCGTCGGAACGAAGTGGCCTTTGGCGACCGTCTTGAATTCCATATTTAGCATATTAATCCGGACGTCGTTCCTTCTTCGGTTCGATGGCAAAACGAGGAACGGAGAGAGAACGATGACGCAAACGGCTCGGCTATAGTGAAACACGTTACTTCGCAAAACGAGACTAATTTCGGATAAATTGAGTGTCGAACCGTAACAACTTGATGAAAAACACGATTGGAAACGTTCTTCGCGATATCCATTATCACTTCAATCGATGACACAACTCACTATAATACTTTCACGATCGGCCATCTTGATTGGAATGAACGTCACGTCTACGAATGCGCACACATCCGACTTTATCCAAACATCGCATTTTACCGCCATTCACTTATGCGTTTAATTATTATTGGAAATCTATTTTTTAAGAATTAGATAAAATTTTATTCAAATATATACTACTAAAAACTAATAAAAAAGACAACATTATAATATTTTGAAATAAAAATATTTTTTAATTAATTATCGATTCAAATATAATATTTACACTCTTATATTAGTGACAAATTATATCGATGTTACAAATTGTTGCATTTTTATATTTATTTGATCTAACAATAAGAATTTAATTTCATTAGTTTTAAATTCTTATTAAGCCAATTTCATTTTTTTTTTGTTTTAAATGCAACACTCATATTATTAAAAAAAAATATTATGGCACATTAAATAATGTTTTAGAAAATATATATTGTTACAATATTGATAGATTGAATGCTGAAGCGTCGATTGGCAGCACTGAATTCGTTCGGAACGTCACGCTTTTTGGATTGAGTGGTGTTGTTTGGATTCATATTTATTGTTTTCATAGATAATGGTTTGTTTATTTGTATATTTCTTTCGGTAAAATTTCTCAAATAATAACGTTCAAAATGTTTGTAAGCGGGCACGATTCGTTGTATTTTGATATCAGGTTATATATTTAAAGTGTGTTAATGTCTCGGCATTCTAGATATTTCTAAATATAATGCTTTTTAAATAATGTCTTGAAATGTCACACTTTTGTTCGAAATTGATAAACAATTGTTATATATAATGTTCGTTCCAATATAATGATATAACTCGTCAACTTATTAGTGATGGTTTGTTTATTCCATACATTTATTAACAACTACATAGTATATTCATTATAATAAAAAAACACACTATATTTTATAAAGTATTACACTAATATGACACTCCTCCAAATCATATTTGGAGATAGAAGCAGTTATACAAAAGATATGTTGCCGTTTTAGTCTCACACAATACTGTTGGTGCAGCCGGGATCCAGGCCAGAAACTCGTACATATTCAGATTACGAAAGCGTTAACGATTGCATGGAAGGAGTTTGTAAAATTTACGAAGAACACCTCAAAAGAAAAAATCCAAACACTCCTACCATTACTTATGACATATCACAATTGTTCGATTTTGTAGATCAGGTATTTGTTGCCACTTTTTATACGTAATTATAATATAATAGAAAAATTCCAAACTATTTATGTGTATATTATACTATTATATATTGTTTTCAGTTAGCAGATTTGAGCTGTCTTGTTTATCAAAAATCTACCAATACATATGCGCCATATAATAAAGACTGGATTAAAGAAAAAATATATGTGTTACTACGACAAGCAGCTGGTCAGACTGATTAAAAATATATTATGTATTCTTAGTACTAATTAACATTTTTAAAAGGATCTTTTATTTACTAAATCTATTCTTTAACATATGGAATTATGGAAACAATAATTAGATATAAAAAACGCTATTTGGATCTTAAACACTCCTTTATCCTCCTTAATAATGACAAATATTTTTTTAATAATATAAGTACATATTTCACTTATTTTTAATATTTTATGAATTTTATCAAAATTAAAAAGCGAAGGTTAGATATTAAAAATCAGAATAATCAATGATCAACTTTGAAAAAACATTCTAGTCTTAGATCATATTTATTATGTATTTATGTCTTAGGAACAATTACATTCAGCAATCAAATTTCAAAACAAAAATAGTAATATATTTTAACCAATCAGTAACAAAAATAAAAACAAATTTAAAAACGAAATTTGTAAAGAATATTAACCAATTTCTTTTACTAATATTTGCGGAACTTACATCTATAATACATTTTTTTGCTCACAGAAAGTTTAGACTTAAATATAATCATACAAGAATGACGTAAATCACTATTTGATTAACCACGTAAGACAATATATATATATATATATATATATATATATATATATATATATATATATATATATATATATATATATAATCATTTTTTGGTGTTGAAATTTAACTGTTAAAATGAATAGCTCCTAAGAATATAAAATTAAAATTAGACTAAAAAATCTTATCACACCAGAGAATTGTATAGTCCAACCTGAGCTTTTTTTACTGTAACATTATTTAAGTTGCAAAAACAATTTGCTAAAAATATAAAAGAAAATATTGTCAATAAACAAGCGTTTCTTTAATATATGCATATATATATATATATACCATATATATATATATATATATATATATATATATATATATATATTCATTTTATGTTTTGTGTTCTGCAATGAAAATGTTTTGTTAATTGCATATTTTTTTTATAATAAAGTTTTGTAAATTACATGTTATTTTACTTTATACCCCCTATATTTATATATTAAATACAATAAAATAAAGTCAACAATTATTTTTAAATTTATTATTTTAACATATGCATATTTTTGTCTAAATAACTATTTTAAACCAAGTTTCCAATTATTTAAAAATATTTTATTGCTGTTCATTAATCTCTCATCAAAATACGCATTAATAATTTTCTTCCTCTAAATAGATTTGGAATCTGTTATATCATATTAGTCCAGTAAAAAAAGCTTTTTTTTGAACGGATATCGTGAGTGCAAAACTTTTTTCCGAGAATGTATTCCGCATAATGAATTCAATAAGTGATCGTAAAGTTCCATTCGTTAGAAAAGTAGCTTCTCTCCGTAAGTAACGAAAAATATCGATCACTTTTTAGTTTTTCGGATTTATCTTCAGAATTATAGCTCGGATGGAAAGTGTCCCAATTTTTAGTAAAAAGCGTTCAATATAGGCCTAAAAAAATGGCCCTCTCACTAAATTTTTTTGCTTCGCGATTTTATCACTTTTTTTTAATTTTGAGATACAATTAAAATGTTTCAAGTAATATGCATAATATTAAAAAAATATTACCGACTCTATAAAAATAAAATAATAATTTCAAAATCGTTGTTTCATGAATTAAAAATTAATTAATTCCACAATCTACATAAATCAATGAGCACAACAAATATTTTCAATAAATAATTTAAATACTTTTCTTCGATGCAAGCAGGTTATTAGAATTATAATAGAAATAACAAACTTCAAATCAGTGCTGGATAGATATATTTGGAGTAATAAAAGTTAAATTGATCATTATAACAAATAGTTAATATATCTGACTATATCGACTTGATAAAATATTACACCTATAATGCAATTTTTTAAAATAATAAAAAAATCACTTTCTTTTTGCTTGTTTATAAAACATTTAATATCCTGTATTGTAGATTTATGCATGAAGAGAAACGACTACTTTCCATTCCATTTCAAGCAATTGACGAGGCTCTGAAATGAAAATAAATTATAAAATTGTATATTTCTTCTAAACTATTAGATATATACTTACTTTTTCAAGCTGATGGTAATAGAAAAAAATATTTACCAAATTCGTCTTTAAAAAGACAAATATGAAGGCAAGAATTACTACCACCATTCTCGATTACCGAAAGGAATTAATTTTTGGTCCCACGTATATTTTTTTAGTCACTGAGTAAAATATTTTTTATTAATACAAAAATCAAAAAAATAAATAAATTCAACAAGTAAAATGATTGCTTTTTTATACATTTTTTTCAGTTTCATTTTTTTTCAATTTGTATTTTTATTTTTTTTATTCTTTTTATTGTTATTATTTTTGCAGTGATTTCTGGGACCATTTATTTATTTTTTACATATTTTTTCTTTTGTAATCAAAATAGTATTAAGAAATGTCAGCATTATTCTTTTTTCTATACTTCTTTTCAACAATTTTTTTAGTCTACAATATATATATATATAAAGACAAATTCTTAAGATATAAACTAGTTGCAAATGGCTAAATTTAAATATACAATGATTAATTTAAAAATAAAATATTTTATAACATACAGTGATGAAAAACTTGCAATGAGCTTGAAACAGTATAAAGTTATATTATTAATAAAGCTACAGCGATTATTATAATAATCACTAAATATTTTGTATTAATATATGATTGCATTCTTTTCATAAATATTTTCGAATAGATAAATAGTTGTGAAAGGTTCTGTATCTTTTAAAATATATTAAATCTTACGTATTTTCTAAATAACAAAATTTTTACAGCCTACGTTACCAATAAAGATAAAAAATTCACAATGTTAAAGAATTATATCCTTTTATTTTTTTTTGTACGTAATATGTGAAAATTCACAAAGTTTACACCACTGTGTACAAATATTTAAGGTAACATTAATATATCATACATAAATATGTATATATACAAATAATATATATGTATATGTGTGTATATATATATATATATATATATATATATATATATATATATATATATATATATATATATATATATATCAACCATTTGTCATTAAATGAAGATGACAGTTAATAAGCATGAATACTGACAATCCATTTTTAACATATTGAAAACATATCTTATGTTCTTCATTTTAGACTACGAACTATATTCAAATTTTTAATAACGATTACAGTGAATTGAAAGTGTTTTTTTTAAATTTTAATGTTAGTTACTTAATATTCGAAATAAATAAAAAAATGTTGCTTAACTAAAAAAGTTAAACAAGAATATATCCAGATTTGTTTATGAAATAAATTCATAATGAGATGTTGTAAATCAGACTGGGGATGTTTTAATTTTAATTAGTATTATATTTAATGTTTTTCAAATTGATAATTCGTAAGTAATCTAATTTTATTGCTGGGTTAATTTCAAAGAGAAAACTTCAATCTAATATAAAATTCTGCACTTTATATATTAATATGTGCCTCTTATCCCATTTACTAAAATTCCAACTGTTAACCAACTCTATTTACGAGGATATCGTTTAGATTCTAATTATAAATGAATTTTATTATTTTCAAAACATTACCCAAGAATATATTTCTTCAATAAATAGATATTAAAACTTTCAAAGCATTTAACTATGTTCTTTTGAATTATTTGAATGTGCTATACAAATAGTATATATCTTTTAAAATTATTAAAAACAAAACCAAAACCATAACACTAAGTAAGCAACTAAAAAGTAATATAAGGCGAAAAAGAAATCATTTCTTGGCAAAAGTTAAAATTCTTGTGAAAACATTAAAAACAGTTCTTTTTTGCAAAGCTATGCAAACTTATATAAAATATTATTTAACATTATTGAATTTACAATAAAAATGGATACAAATAGTAATATATAAATATCCTGATGGCAGTGTGAAATCGACAATTTGCCTGCTGTCAACGTCTCCATGACCTATCTTCTTCTTTCTCATCATCTTTTCCTTCATCATCCTGCATAATATTAAAAAGTAAATAAGTGTTATTCTTAGTCACTTTTAATAATTAAAATGTACTCACTTCAGAATCTTGGAAATTAAAAGATGGCGATGTTATATTAGCATAATCCCAATCAGCTTTAGGAGAAGTAAGCAACATATCTTCATTATTTGAAACATCGCCTGCAGGATTGTATGAAGGTGATGTAGATGATTTATCCTTTTGAAGCCAAGCCTAAAAGATCAAAATTCTGATTAGTTATATCTGTTTAAATTTAACAAACACACAATGGGAAGAAACTCTTTTATATAGCAATTTTCTGACTAATTTACTGTGACACACATTTCACAGTTTAGCTATATAAAAATGTAAAGAAAAATAATATGTATTACATTTTTTATAAATTGTTAATACTTTTTCAAATGTTAATATTTTTTTAAATAAATGCAAAATACACAAACTATAAAATCCAAAATATACAAATATATAAATATACAATCCAAAAGCAGAAAAGGTAAAAAAAACTAACTTGCAGAGAGTAATAACTGATAAGGCTGAATATTATCCACATTATGATCAACGAAGAAAATTAATTATAATTAAATAAATATTTTAACTTTTTTATATAATATCAAAATAGACGCAAAAGTAAAGCCACAATATTTTCTTTTTAATGTATCATGATATATTCTTTAATAAAAATTATATTTTTCCCAAAAAAACCCATTTCTTTTTTATTCGTATATTCATAAATCTTTCGTTTATAGCGGATAAATAAAATAAATAAATAGTGAAATAATACCTCAGAATCAAAAGATTCGTTGAAAATTGCTTCTTCATCCATTGAATTATTATTATCAGAAGTTTTATTTTTCTCTGTTTGAGGTAAAGGAGTTGAAGGTATTGCTTTTTGTTGCCATGTAACCTATAATATATAAATGAAAATGAAAAGAAAATGTTACCATATTTAAATTAATTTATGTATATAAATTTATCGATATTTTAAATTACTGTAAGAGTTCTATCATTAAATTGTCTGCCTTTAGTAGCAGCCTGTTCTGCTACTTTTCTAGATTTAAATTGTAACCATAAAGAAGGAATTGTTGAATCCACAACATTCTCTACTATTTCTCCAAATTGCTAAAACAAAATCGTGAATGTATATTATTTTCTTTTATTATAAATTATGAATAAAAAAAAGGTATTTACTGTAAAATGCTGTAAAAGTTGATCAATTTCATCAGCTTCATAACCTGATACAAGGAAAGAACGTGGACGATGATCTACTGACTGATTAACAAAAAGGCCAGCCTTCCCAGTGATTGATGATTTTACATAACGATTTCTCATAGCCAATCTAAAATATATAAAATAATTGTAAAAGATAATCAACAAATGTTTATACCAAAAAGGAAATATGTGTGTATGTGAATCCATAGAAAAAAATATTTTTTTCAATATATATATATATATATATATATATATATATATATATATATATATATATATATATATATATATATATATACACGAAATTAATAAAATACAAATTTACAATTATATAAAAACTTTTAAATATACTAACCCAACTTTTTTCCGAATAATACGATAGCTAAATTGTAAAAGATAAAAATAATATAATAAAGGTCAAATATCATAAGTCAGGTCGATGTTAAAAGTCGTGAGTCAAAAATCAAAGATTAGATAAAGGTAATTTTGAGTAAAATGTTATAATTTATGAGTTATGGTTGATAAATATTACAGGTCGTAAAGAGGACGTCATTTGTGTTGTTACTAGAGCACGTTTAAATAATCAATTTGTGATCAATGTGTAAGTAATACGTGACTTTGTTTTTGATATAAAGATTTGAAATAAAGCCTTTAACTTATGACCTTCGACGTATAACGAACGACGTGTGACCTGTGATTTTTAACCTGTGGTTTCTCATATGTGACCCATGATCTTTAATCTAATACATATATGTCATATATTTAAAATACAAAAACAAAATGTATTATACACCCAACTCTTTTTTTACAAGGCAGATACGTTCCTAAGCAAACGTGTAGAAGAAAAATCGTGCAAATAAATGCATACGATATATATATAGTAAATTTAGGGATATGTTCCGCAACTTTAAAAAATCGTGTAAGATGAAAAAACTCCATACATTTTTCCAAAAAAATAATAATGGATTCCATATTTATAAATTGTTCTTGCATTGTCATCGAGAGAGAGCAAGTAAGCAAAGTTTCAGCTCAATCAGATATCGGGATGTGCTCAAAAAATCGATTACAAAACTCCACCCAGGCAAACAGACAAGGAAAATTTATAAAAGTTTGCAATAAAAATTTTAGAAATTCGTGCTAGAACAAAAAAAAAGTATAAAAAATATATTTATTCTTATTGGTGAACTGCGTTATTTAAAAATCGTGTATAAAAATGTTGTGTAAAAAAAAGAGTTAGGTGTATATTCCAGCATACCAAAAATGCAAGTTTTTAATTTTCTTGTAGAAATTCAAAATATCATTATAATAAATAATACTTACTTGTTATTTTTATTGTAGAAATATAAAATATCATCATAATAAATAATACTTACTTGTTATTTACAGCAATGCGTCGATTAGGTACAGCAGTTTTGAGAGCAAACTGTTGCCTTCTAAGTTCAGCAACACGTTTTTGTAATTCAGATACATCTTGCCCTTCCTGTATTTTTTTAAATAAGGTTTAAAAACAATATTTAAAAAATAAATATAAATTGTCATACATGATCTCGTTATATTATTTCTTTCTAAAGTTAGTATAATGAATTATCTAAGATTAAAGTATTAAGATTTTTTGAGAACCTTCAGACTAATATATATTGTGTATATAATTTGATCGATTAAAATATATATTTCAAACTAACCTGTTGTTTAGTGATCAAATCTAATTCAGCATCCAAAATTTCTTTTTGTGTTTCTTCTTTACTTCTTGGTAATTTTTTCAAATGTCCAAATCCAGCTTTTTTTGCCTAAAATAATAATAATAGAAATAAGATAACAACATAAATAATACTACAATAAATTAATATGTATGTTTATTTTAATATTTTTATTTATAATACTAATAAAAATTGAATGTCATCCTATGCAACCATTACAAACATTAAAAAATGCTCAATATTGATATGACATGCGATTTATATATTTTGATAAAAAAGAAAATTTGACATAAAATTATATATATATATATATATATGTGTGTGTGTGTGTGTGTGTGTGTGTGTGTGTGTGCACGAAAACTATCATTTTCTCTTTTAAAATATAACATAAGTAATAAATTTAAAATAAAAATAATATTGTATATGAAAATTAAAAAATATCATAAAACTCAAAATTCTTAATAAAACAAGCACTTTTGACAAAAAAGCCGCTCTGTTTTAAAAAAACAGGATAACTATTAAAATTTGAAAAATCAAGATTTATACCCCATATAAATGTTGATATTGATGAGCAAGTAACATTATTAAACAACAATTAACGTATAAATTAATTATAATTGTTAGTAGTAAAGTTAGTATTATACAAATTAACATTAGCACAAAGTCAACATACTATATTTTATATTACATACAGACTCCGTGATGCAAAACTATATTATTTATAGTATGTAGCGAAAACAAACTATTAAGTTTATAGAAACATAAATAAATTTATACACAATAAGACACAATTGTGCATCCTAATATCATAAAACTCAAGCAAAATTAAATTACGCCAAAATTGCAATATGGCATTTACATATGATATAGAGAACATAAATGCACACAAAAAAAATAAGAATCTTAACCATTATTTTGATCGTATTTGGTGAAGAGAGGCACATTTTCCTCATCGAATTCATCATATACATTTCATCTTTCTATAAAATGAAAAAGTGAAAATATATACAAAACTATTTCTATTTGATCGTAAAAATAATAATAATAAAATAAATAATCACAAACGAATAACTATTTTTTATATAAAAATTTAAAGAGATAAAATAACGTTGACAATCTGTATAAAACAAATAAATGCTTAATTACTTGCTGATTTGCAGTTTTTGGTGTGGTCACTAAATCTTTCCTCGTACGCTCAATACTATCATGAACGGATTTAATGGTTTGAATAAGAGATTCCCTTTGAGCACCAGTCACGTTCCCTAAAAATCAATATATAGTTCTAAAATCAATTCAAAAAAAAATCATATAATGTGACTAAATAAAAAATAATAACCAGAATCAAGACGATGAAGTAACATTTTTTGATGCTGTAACTGTTTATCAAGCAGTAGATGAGATCGACGACGAAGATCTTTCACAATCTTGGCAGCGTTTTCATTTCGTTTCTTAACTATCGCTGCTAATTCCTAAATGTAAAAATAACAAATGAAATCCCAGAGTTTCTAATATATATCCTTAATAGCTAATATTTACATATAATGGGGTAGCCTCTTGTTCAATAATATTTTCATTAAAATCAATATCCATGATATAAATAATAAAAATTAAAAACGAACTGCTCAAACCACGAGCTCAAACTAAATAAGTTCGAGAAAATACAAGTGAATGTATGAACGTCAGGTGTTTTAAACTTTTCCATATAAAATGTCTAACATAAATTAATAACAACATTCAAACAAAAGAAACATAATTCAGAATTGTTATTTTAATATAGCATTTTAGGTGATAAAATTTTAATACGTTTATGATGAACATAATACACCTTTCCTCTTTAACAATAAAAAAGTGTTTTCTTTAGTGAATTTACTGAATAACAAATGAAATAAAATAATTTTAAAAAATAATGAGAAATAATACGATTAAAATGTATTGCTTCTACGTTATAAATTATGGATATTTTTTACAGATGGAATAAAATCAGATATTTTCAGACTTTTCAGCTTCATAAAAAATAAATACAAAAGAATTCAATATACTAATATATTCACGAAAGTTAGACAATATACTGAATAAATTGTATTTATAAATTTGGTAAAATAGAAACAGATTTAAAATATTATTTAGAAAATATATTTTTGCATGTTCACATTTAAAACAACTGTTTGATTGTATAACGCATTTGGAGAGTGCATGTTCCAACAAGTATTCATAATGAAATCATCAAAACCAATACCAACCAATATACAGTTATTTGTCACAAATGCAATATATATATATATATATATATATATATATATATATATATATATATATATATATGCATGTATATACATATATATATATATATATATATATATATATACACACACATATATATATACACACACACATATATACACACACACACACACACATATATATATATATATATATATATATATATATATATATATATATATATATATATATATATATCAAAAAGACTTAATATATCATTGCACTTTATAAAAAGGATTTAATTTTTTTTAATTCTAATTGCTTTATAAATTAACAAAAATAGGAAAAAAAAGAACAATCCTTTCTTCAATATTTAAATGACATTTATGACTGAATGCGTATTTAAACAAACATTTAATATGTCGTAAAACTAATAATTTTTTTAGAAATATTTTGAGAAATATTATAGTTATTATTAATTAACAGGTGACATGATTTATTAGAGAGAATATTTGGAACTTACAGCAGTTGCAGGAATTTCAGGTTTCAGAGTATCATTTGTCGTTGCAGTACTAGAGTCTTTTGTAATAGCTGGTGATACTTCATCTCCATTTTTATCATTTTCCATAACATTATCTACTATTTCTTCTTTAGGTGTAGATTTGTTTTCATTAGAATTATTTTGTAATTTATTGGGATCCTTGTTAATAAGAACCTAAATAAGAAGAAAATGTGACTAACGCATAAATAATATATTTTTTAAATACATCACATTACTCACTTTATTGTGTGAAACATGATTGACATTATTGTTGTGAGTGTGATTGGTTGTTAACCTATCTTTCGCAGGTGCTCTTTGTCCAGGTGGCACATTTTCTTGTTTACTCTGCTGTTATAAACAGAAAATATAGAGAAAAAAAAAACAAAAAAGAAATACTAAATATACAAAAAATAAATAAAAATACCTCAGAATTATGCCAAAATACTTTGATAAATCTATTATTTAAAACAGCCTCTGTACTTTTATATGCAACATTTGCTTCCGTGTGACTGGAAAATGTAATAAGAGCAGCTTCAGGATCATCTTCATAGCAAACCTAATAAAAAAGACAATTATTTTTATATAACAACTTATTTGTAAATTAAAATTAATTAAAAATGATATATTACCTGTATATTCACAATTTTTCCAAATTTACTGAAATGATTATTAAGGTGCATTATATCGTTTAGACCACTAGGAACTTTTTTGAGTTCTAACGAACAATTACCGCCAGGCGTTTTATTAACGTGATGACGGTTAGGACCTTAAAAAGAAAATTTATGTAAATATATAATTTAACAAAATATGTTCATTTAGCATGAAATTGAAAACTTACCGAGGCGATTAAAATCAAAAGATTTTTTTTTACCAGGATGTACAGGTATAGGAGGTGCAACATGATTATTTGCAGGTGCAATTGGAGTGAGAGGTGTTGTTACAGGAGCAGGACCTCTTATTAATGCACCGGTTGGAGGAACGTTTGCATTATTTGGTAGTGTATTTTCCATTCTAAACAAAATTAAAAATATTTAAAAATGAAATAAATATTAATATAATTATTTCAATAAAAATTATATTGGAGAACTGTATATTTTGATAGTATATTTTAGTAAAAAAAAAACATTATTTTTCAGTTTTGGAGTGTGTGAATATGATTCTGCCCTTATCAATAAGATCGCCGTTATCGCTTCTTACTTGTATTCGATAGTACTTTATATAACTATCGAAAGTAGTGTGTGACATACAATTGAAGAATAAACAAGTAATTTTATCGCATTTAAATTGCTTAATTTTATTTCAAATAAATAAATTATCGGAAAATTTTATTGTAAAAAATAGTGCAATGAAAACTTATCGTTTGTGTTCACAACAGTTGAAAAGAAAAAAATGATTTAACAACAACAACGATTCAATAATACATATTGATAAAAACTCTAAATGGAATCAATATATATCAATAGAATCACATAAATTATACTAATATTATCAAACGAATAGCTAATAAATATCCTGATAAGTAATCACGATTCCGAGATCAGAAAGGTGTTGTGCATTATGAGTTATTGAAACAGCTAATACTATCACTGGCGATGTTTATTGACGAAAACTAATACGTTTGAAGATAGCTTTAAAAAAAACAATCAGACTAAAAAATGTTATCCCTCCTGCTGTATTCACCAAACACTTCAAATTACCAACTATTTCGGACGATGCAGTGGGATCTTATGGGAGTAATTTGTTTCTTATGAAAGTATTAAAATTTGGCTAGATAATTAAATTTCTTCAAACAGTTGGAAATTTTTTAGACATATAATCTGCCTAAAAGATGGATAAAACGGCTGAGTCATATTCACATACCCAATAATTTTATAGAAAGCATTTTAAATTCATTAAATCTATTTATTTCTAACAAATTATACAATAAGTAATTATTTCTCTATTTTAGAAAAACAAAAATAATTATATAATATATTCTTAAAATATATATTATAAATATCAAAATAATTACCAATTATATAACATACCTGACAGTGGGTATAGGAATAAGTTCACGTTGAACTGGATGATGTCCATGAGGTGGCCCATGAAGATAAGGAAAAAATGATGGCGGTGGAGCTGCATAAAGACCTCCTCTCCACATATCTGGGGCTAGAGGATTATATTCAGGAATACAACCTATATAATTCAAATTTACGCACTAATATAATGAACTAAATTAAAACCTATTTTATGAAATTTTCAGGAAATCACTACACTGAATAAAATGAACCATATAAATAATTTATCAAATGCATTTCCTATATATTTAACTTTATTACGTTTTCATTTTATTAAATTATTCGCTTCTCATACACAATTAGCAACTTAGCTTATAACTGACGTTCTATACTATATGTATATATTTTCCTTATATAAAATATATTTGAATTATATAATTAAATCTAATTACATATTTACTTTTAACACAAATATTGAAAATGATACCTGGAGCTGGAAGTCTAGGGGGAGGCCTAGCCATAGGTGGAAGTGCAAGAACATGTGATAATGACGAATCTTCCAATACAACAGGATCAGATCCATGATCAAATTGACAAAGATCTCCTCGCATACAAAATCCTTTCTCTATAATCATGTTAAATAATTAATGAATTAGTAATCTTAATTTTCATTCATTACTTTATTTCATAATTAAAATATGAATAATAAATACTAACCATCAAAATCTCTGCAGCGTTTTTTTTGAGTAGGTGCAAATATACCAGCTAAAGTTGTTGTACCACGAGGTTGATTACCACTATCCCCAGGATTCGAATCTTGAGTAGGAGTAGCTGTGCCACTTACCGAATCTCTAGTCCGTCTATCATCTCTTTCCCTTTCCCTATCTCTGTCCCTATCTGTCTTGTCCCTGTCAACTCTGTCTCTATTTCTAGATTGTCGATCTCTATCTCTTTCTCTTGAAACTCCATCTAAACGAGAATTTGGTACTGGAGACGTTTGGCGATCTCGTGATCTAAAGAAACATTAAAAACATATGTAATTTAAATTATATAAGAAATGTTTATAATAAAAATTATAAATCGATATTTAAATTTCATATCCACTTTATATATTATACCTCGATCTACTTCTACTTGGTTGTACATCAGCTTCGATACCAGAAGGAGGACTTCTATTACGATAACGAGGTGCTCTAATTGGTGGTGAACCAGAACGAGAACGTCTATTTAAATAATATTTACAATTAAATATGAAAAAAATACGTTCAAAACGAATTATTTAGGGGAAAATAAAATTAACCTTCTTTCATAACGATTAGATGGAGGTGATCTATTTCGCCATAAAGAGCGACCACCGCTTGGAGGACGACGATTTCTATCCCATGATCGACTTCGTGATCGCGATCTGTAAGATCTTCTTCTCCTATCTTCTTTATCCTATAAAAAAAATAAAATAAAATGTATAACCATTAATTTCAAAATTAAAGCAAAAGAAAAATGCTGTAAAAATGTTTAAATTTCATTGTTCTACTATTTGTATTAATTATACCTTAACTATGTCTTTTAGAAATTAAAATATTAAAAAAAACTTCATAAATACAAAATTCATTTAATTTTAAGAATGACAATTTATAAATAATTTTAATTCCTTTCTCATAAATAAATAATCTATTTTTTTTTAAATGTATTATTATTGCAATCAAATAACTCGAAGATATTGACTATAATAACTGTCATATTAAAAAAATATATATCAGTATATACAACATAAACAATTCAATTGAAAATTTTTTCATTTCTAAAATTTAACAAAATTATTTATAACTACCCACACAGTTCACATTTTATATAACTGAATTTCAAAACAACATTTTAGTATGAATAAAAGTATATACTAACCGAACTTTTTCTATCTCGTCTATTTCGAGATGGTAATTGCTCATTCAAACTATCTTCCAAAATATCAGGAATAACCTAAGCAAATAAAAAAATATTAGATATAATATACTTTAAACAATTAATGTGTATTAAAAACATAACCATTTCACTTCTAATTATTTATTACCCACAATAACTCCTTAATTAATTTATAAATATAGTAAAAAATGGATTCTCAACGAGGAAAACATTAAAAAAAATAATTTTAAATATTTATAAATTACATCACACAATGTCAAATATGATTTGACATAGAAGTTAGCATAAAAAAATGTAATCGAGCCATACTTGACATAAAAGTAATAAGGGTTAAATTAGCTTGAAAAATATAGTTCGTTATTGAAATTATAATAAACAATATAATATACTAAAAAATGTCAATTATTACACAATCATATAAAAATATAATTAGAATTGGAATATAATAGAAAAAACCTTGTAGAAATTATAAAAAATAAAATAAGTATTATAATATAATTTAGAAATTAAAATCAATTAGATTGCAAACTGACTTACTTTGACTAGAGTTTGTTCAGTAGCATACGCTGGTTTCTCTTTTGGAACTATAGCAGGCACAAATTTTGTCGTTCTGTTCAAAACTATCCTATGTTTTCCACTAACATCTTTTTTCAAACCATCATTATATCTTCCTCTATTATCGGATTCTTTCTCTTTGGTGTTAAGCGTTTCTTTTCTTTCGCTTCTTATCGAGGCGGATTCTGTTTTTTCATCTCTAAGATCAGAATACGACTGTTTAGTAGAAACCGTATTATGCTCGTGGGTTTCGTTAGACGGTTTTAAAGATTTGTCTGTAGAATTAGGAGAAGATTGGTGTTTATCTTGCGCTTCCGCAGCGGCGGGTTTTAAATACTCTCTCGTCTCTAACGATTTGAACAGTAATTCCACAAACGGTTCCGTTTCTAAAACATATAAATTATTAAAACATTCAATAAAACTTTGAAACTTACACGTATAATTTCGAAAGCAAAATAAACACCTTTCTGAAGGAACACATCGAGCTGATCTAACATACCACTTCTTAAATCGTCCAACGGTTTGTCCTTCTTAACGAGCGCATAAATATATTTAGCTAAGGCTGCAGGGTCAGCATCGCAACTGTGAACGCGTAACATAGTAAAATATAGTATAAAATAATATACAAACGATAGCACAATTACACAATAGAATATTTATAATTGGAGAAGCGAATTTTTTTTTTAATTCCGACGATTTTATTATTTCAATGTAAATGTTAAGAAATTTAATCGAGAAGTATAAAGTCGTCACATATAGAAAATTAAGAATAAAAATATTAACGCCGTAAAAATAGATAAATCGCTTTCGACGGGATCGGTTTTTTCGGGTCGATTTACGTAAGAACGAACGGGAGCTATGACAAAAAAGAGAATAATGCCGACGCACTAATAGTATATATAATAATATCAAAGATAAAATTATTAAAAAACAATAAATAACCTATTAAAGAATAAATAATTATATAATCCGCACGAAGTGCGAAACCGGTTCAAAACGGAAGTATATTTCGATGACGATTCGGTAATGAGAATTGTAAAAAATTTCAACACATTAATTTAGTCATTAACGATTAAATATATATAGATAAACTTCACAAATAAATAGTTTTGGCGGCAAAAGTTTATTAACCCGAGAAGCTCGATTGATGCGCTTCATTTACAATAAGCGTAATATTCCCGTTGCAATAATAATAAAAACTGAACTCGAATTATAACGTTTCCTCTGTATCGCGTTTACACATCGGACGATAATAGCGTTGACGAAATAATAAACGAACGCAACGTAAACGATTCGACGTAATTTCTACATTTCACCGTCTTCTATTTATTTCGATTGTCCAAAATGCGAGGTTAGAGACGGGGTCGAAACGAATGAAACGTCGCACAGTTTGCACAAACGAAACGATATCGGTAAAAGACAACAAGAGAACGTGTCGCGTCAAACGCGAACGGCAAAGGGGGAACGGGAAGGTGGGGGGGTTACAGAGCTATGTCAAAAAAATGTTACAGAGGCTCGAGCACGGCCGTCAGCCATGTGTTGAACGCGTCCGGATTCTCGATCAGCATCGCGACGACGAAGTCGCTCAACGGCGGCGGCACTCCAACGACGCACCCGACACTGCGATGCGAACGAACGATGTCGACGACCGACGATCGGATCGACGACGCGACACCGACAAATCGACGTCCGCTTCGAAGCGAACGATAATAAGCGACTAGTGCTCGTTCACGAAAGAGCGACGAGCGGACGCGGTTGACGCTCCGCGAGGGCACGCGACACCTCCCGGGACGATCTCGCGACCTAAACGCGACGGATTCCGACCGTGCTCTCTTATGCCGCCGATAGACGCCGCACTTTCTAGAAATTTCACGCGAAACGATGCGATTCGCTGCCGTTTTCGAAGAAAATATCATCCGACAGACGAAAATACTGCGGTTATAAGACGCGATATAAAATTACGAATTCGCACCTCTCCCCTTTGATTTTTTTTATAAAATGGACCGTCGGTCAAGAACAAATATAATATATTTTTAAGTTTTTTTTACATATTTAAATCATCTTTATATAAAAATAATTATTACAATAATTATTTTTATATAAAGACGATATTATATAAAGACGATATTATTTATAAAAATAATAAAAAAAAATATATATATTTCCGCTAAAAGATTTTTTTTATTAAATAAGTGAAAAGTGACATTAAAAAAGTGTCAAAGGTAATGAATAAAAATTCTTCTTTAATATAAAACTTGAATTACAAGTTAATATATAAAAAAATGCACAAAAAAAATAAATTAAAAACAATCTTACGAGCGAGAATTTAAAAACAATTTTACACGCGTTTCTAATCTATACGATGCGACATTTCCGTTCGCTGCAATATCGTATTGACGGAAAATAAAATTATAATCTATATCAAAATATGAAATATTAAATTTGAACGATGTTTATGATATAAATTAAAAAAAATCCTCAAATCGTTTCATTTAAATTAAAATATCAATTTTTTAAAGAAAATAATTGAATCTCAAAATGTATAATTAATTATATATTAAAATTAATTTCTTTCCAACAAATTATAGTTACATATTTAACGATCGATTTATCGTGATTTCAATTTATTTAAAATAAAAATAATCCGAAATATTTAAAATTTTTCTTATATATATATATATATATATATATATATATATATATATATATATATATATATATATATATATATATATTCCTTGTTAGAATTTTTTGAGCTTGCAGTTTAACTGACATTTGACAGATACCGATTTTAGAACGGTTTCTAGAAAATTTTTAAATATATAATAATGTCCGTTCTTTTAAAATCTTTATATAGAACTTCTTGTCGTACACCAAAAATACCATTTATTTCATCAATAAACAGGTGCGAAATGACATATTCTGCCCTACATCTTTTATATTGATACAATATAGGTTATTAAATTGACTCATTCAGAGTTTATAAAAATATTTACATGATAATAATAATAGCATTCAAATTAACAAAATTTGTATAAATAACAAGTATTAAAATATACTTGCTTTTTATAACCATTTTTTTTAAATAATTCTATCCACTGTTTACGTGTGACTTATGAGTGATTTCAATTTATTAAAAAGATCCACATGCATTTACGTATTATAATCAAATACTGATTTCTTAAAATATCATTATACTCTAAGTAATTATAATTTGCTTCCTTTAAATATGTAGTCAACTATATATACATTTATTTTTCTTATATATGTTAATATGTGTATATTTTTGAAATGAAAGTTTATTTTAATTATAATTTTTTATGATTACAGGCATCCAAGTGTTCGATCATGTAGTCATGAAGATATGGCATCCACAGTAAAAATTTTAAATAGAGATATAGATTCAGGATTATTAATTGATTCATATAGTACAGTACGTTTACACAATATATATATATATATATATATATATATATATATATATATATATATATATATATATATAATTATATATGTATGTATCTATATATAATCACTTTTTAGGTTGGATTCAAGTTAAATAGTGGCTTTTCAATAATGGGTCCACTTGTTATGTTTGGAAAGTAAGAATTAATTTGTTCTTATATCCAAAATTTAATATTTAATAAAAAATATCAAATTTTATTTTTTCAGAACAGTTTTAGCTTGGAATATTCAAAATGTTGAAGAACTAAATAAAAGAGAAGCATTTTGTTTGTTTGACGTACTTGAACCTCAAGTTGATTTACTTGTATGTACTATTTATTTATATAATGTTTACAATTGTAGTATATAATTAATTATGCATTCTAAAATGGACTCAAATGTATTAATACCAAAATTTTAAAACTCACACACACACACACACATATATATATATATATATATATATATATATACCATATATATAAATATGTGTGCGAACTTCAGAATTCCTACGCGTATTTAAATTACATTTATACCTTTAATTTTACTGTACTATTAGTGTTTTTAAGATTTCTGTTTGTAGTTTATTGGGGTTGGAGATTATGAGAACGTCAAAAAAATGATGCATCTTCTACAATTAGGAAAAGAATTAAATATAAATATAGAAGTTGCAAGCACAGAACACGCCATCGCATCTTTCAATTTTCTTACTTCAGAAAGACGGTAAGTACCCCTCAGCTTCAAAATTTCCACAAAAAAAATTGGAAAATCTATGATAACATTTCTCCAATATTACTATTACAGAAATGTCGCTGTTGCACTTTTACCGCCAACAAAAATAAAAATAACAGAAAACGAAGCAGTATCAGAAAGAATAGATCAAGAATTTGAACTAATGTAGAAAAAGTGAAATTGAATGAAATGCAAAAAAATGATATATCTATTTATTTATAAAAATAAAAGTGTAGTAAATAAATTTCAAAAACTTTTTTCACATCATTTTTAATTTTCGTTTATAAAATGGATTTACTGGTGAAGGCATCGCATTTGGCTTAAGAGATGTTTTTAATGGCTTCTTTCCTCCATCGTATGGTATTTCAGGAGATTGTTTTACTGACCTAAAATAATCAATTATTGCATGTGACGTATTTTTTGCTAGTGAAATGTTAACTTTTTTTTGAGGAGTGTGTTTATTTGAAAAATCAGATTTAATACTTAACAATTTTGAAAATTTTGAAATTTCAACAACAGAATCTGATTTATTTAATTTTTTGACATTTCTCATTTGATTTCTTTCTGAGACCACGTTTTTCGTGTGTTTATGGTCATTAAACAAAGAATTCCTAATTAATTTTGAAGACGAAACTTTGATTGACTTATCTTCGTTACAGTTTTTTTTCTTTATTTTTGTATTTTTCTGTTCAGTTACAAATATCTTTTCATTAGAACTTGGGGTGGAATTAAACAAATCACTTATTTTGAATTTTGGACTATATCCATTGTTAAAAAATGTGGCTGGTGACATATTGCTATTCGCAGTGGGTATAGATATGGAATTATCTTGTTTAAAAATTTTAGAATTCATTGTTATTTCTTCCATCTTTGTCTCTGTTTCATTTTGTTTTTCTGCAGATTTATTCTTACTATCATTAATCGATATTGTGAAATCATTGTCAGAATTTTGATTATGTAAATTGCTCTTAATATTTTTTAAACTACTATTCATACCATTAGGTATTGTGTTATTTTTTATGTCTTCAATATGCCAAGTTCCAGAAGACATCTGAAATAAAACAAATCATATTTTTATTATTACACACACACACACACACACACATATATATATATATATATATATATATATATATATATATATATATATATATATATAATTTCATTTTCCATCGACATGCCCAACAAATAAATAACACTATTAAGATTGCCCAAGGACCTGATTATTAAAGTAATATTTATCAACTTGCCTAACCACATTTGACATTTATCACAGTGCCCAGGCATTATCTATATCGCTAAATTAACCTTCTGTCTACCAAATGGGTCCATTAGATCTGTTTGCAATATTTAATCAATATTTTTCACTTAAAATGTGCATTTAAATTTCGACCACTTCTTAGTTTCTTTACAATGCACTAATTTACTTAAATGATTAGTTTCAATGAATTCATTTTTTAATATTTGGGATTTTTTTAATTTATAGTATCGCTTACCGCGCGGGTCCAATGGCCGCATTATGTAGACTATATTGAAATAAATGGTTATAAACATATGCATTGGATACATATATGTTTATTTATTACATTCTAAGGTTTAAAAAAGGTTATTAATCCCCAAATAAGCAGTATACTCAAAATTCAATGGATTTTTGTCCAAAAATACCATTTTGACTGTACTATATGGATAAAATGGTAAAAACAAACAGTATAAATAAAATGCATGACACAACAGTGATGTATGATTTTTTTACAACATGATCGACTTTCAATGATAGCATCAATGGATTTTCAATGTGACAAAAACGTAAAAAAAAGAGAAATTTTATTTTAGTTGATTATAACGATGAAAATGAAATCGCTGCTTCAAAGAGTACTGAAATATCTAAACCACCAGATGTAATATTCATGTACAAAATAATACCTTAATTTCCAATAACATATAAATATTCTATTATAATAATTATTTTTCAAATAGCAGCTGTTTTTACAAATAAATATATTTTCTTTTATATAAATTTATTCGACAAAAAATAAGTTAATTTATTTGCTCATTCAACCCATGGGTCCAATGGATCCGAATGGTAAGTAATGTACGTATTTTTTTTTGTAGATGGAAGGTTAATTTATCAAAGATTCTACATTTTATCTAATCTGTTATATAAAACTTGAAATTAAATCTTAACTTACGTTTTTTCGAATTTTTGGCTTTTTAAGAGGTATTTCAGTATCTAATTCTGAATTTTCATCTTCTATAAAATCGTCTTCTGAATTAGAAATCCCTCTATTTCTCTCTTTAAGTAACAATCTTTTCTTTTGTCGTTTGTTTAAACCTGTTTAGAAGTAAATAAATAATACAAATACACATATACGAATATATATATATATATATATATATATATATATATATATATATATATATTATATAAGAAATACCAATTAATTTTTTGTCTTCATATTTTTCTTCAATTTCTTTTTCAAAATTTAACAAATCTTTTGCTGCTTTGATGGTATTAGGTAATTTAAGCGTGGAATTGGTAGGAAGACTTCGCATTTTGAATGGATATTCTCCAGATAATACTTTTTCATAACTATAAGTTTAATTTATTTATTTATTAATATTTATTTTTTAGAGTAAATATATTAAAAATTAATATTTTTTACTTTTTAATAATGTTCTTCATACAGGCTCTATTACGACTATTAACATTGGATTGCGGAATAAGATTAGTCAATATATCAGCTATTTCTTTAAAATCTACAGGAAGTTGAGATAATATAACATCAACATGACCAGCTCGAGGATCGAGGGCATTCGTGCTACAATTTTGTTTTAAAATTAATATCATACTTTCTTAATTTTTTTCTTAATCATTTAAATGCACACATATATTACCTTTTTGATTTATTATCAGATTCATCCTCAGTGTCTTCATTTTCACTAATTTCTATTTTTTCCATAGCATCAATACTGCCACCAGGATAACCAGCCTGTAACATAAAGCGATTGTTTTTAATACTAATATTCTTTCCAATTTTATGAAAAAATAGTCATACATTTCTCCAGGCTAATTCTTTTTCACGATATTCGATACCCATGTCCGATTGTTTTATTAAATATATAAATATATTTGATACGATGGTCGAAGAAAGTCTAATTTCATTGCCATAGCATAAGTACAGAGCGAATGGTTTGATTAATCTAGTTACAGCCACTGATGTTATTTCATTTTGGCTAACCTAGAATATTATATAAATATAGTTTATAGTATCTTCGATGATAATGATTTTCATTATTATAATTATGTGAATACTTTAACAATTAAAATTTTAGAAATTATAAATTTATATTTCATATTTATAAATAAAATTTTAATCGATTTTATCAATACTTTCGCGATTTCTTCCAACCAGCATTCTACAAGATGAAGTTGAAGCCCTAAAGCCATTCGGGCGTCTACAGGTGTAGGACATGAAAATAAACCATCTTTCCCAGAAAGACAAGTGTCAAGTAAATCTGTAGCTTCTTTAGACCATTTATGCCTTTTAATACTGAAGAAGAGTCCCCTAGTAACTCGCCGTACAAACTAAAATATTAATTTACATTATAAAAAAACATGGATATAGCAAACCCAATATTAAATCTTTCTTAATTAAAGCACTTGAAATAATAGTTAAATATTATGTAATATATATTATATCTTCAATTACATTTCTGCGAAAATAATTTAAAATATTTGTCATATTCGAACATGGATTAAATTTATATTGAAACCAAATAATAAAAAAGTATTTGAAAATAGATATTTGATTTAATTTTTTTAATTGTTGTCTATATTTTTAATATGTTATTTATCTTAATTTATATAAAATATTAATATTGAAAAATGGTAACATTATTTGCATTAAAAGAAAAGTGTTTTGAGAAGTATGTACCATAAGAAACTTATCCAGTCTATGTTGGTCAATTCCAAACCAATCTCGAGCTAGCGTTTTAAGAAAACATTTATAAAATAAAATAATTGAATTAATATCATCAAAACATTCGAATAATTTGGCAATGTTTTCACACAATTCCTCCTAAAATCAAATTTACATAAATTAATAAAGTTAAATAGAATTTAAATAATGAATTATGACAATAATTATTTTACTTGAACAAGTGGTTTATCAGACATCCAAACACAATAAAATAAACCTTTCCAAAGTCGCATAAAATCATGTTCAGTGAAACCTAATAAATAAAAGGAAATAACTATGAAATAAAACATATTACAGATGTTGTAAGAAAATATTGTAATATTCCTCTATTTAAATCTTGCGATTTGCTTTATAATTCAAAGCGCTTCCCAATTATATTAGCATTAGTGATATGTATAAAAAAATTGATAAAGCAACTACTATCACGTGATATACGTAGGTGCGCGGTTTATTTACATTTACGTATTACCATTTTGCATAGTTGCCAAAATATCTTTTATAAACCATTCTACCTCCAGATTTCTTCAGTTGATTAAGTAAAAAAGTTCCTTTTTTTGGTTTTTTTAAAGTTTTGTATAAAAAAAATCCGTAAAACTTAAATTTAAAATAATTTTTAACCATATTGAATGCAGTGTCATTGCTTTGTGCGTATCGCATATGCTTGTATGTTCTGGGCGATTAAAGAAAACATATACCCTTTTATCTGATATATATCTATATGCGAAACTATTTTTTTCGTTTTTTATCTTTGGGTCAACTAACTTAAAAAAAACAAGATATTGTATGGCGTAATTTTTTCTCGACAATAACACTCATTTTCATTATTTTTTTTTAATTTGAGTTTTACGATAAGGTAATTGGTAAATGATAAATGCACGTGTACATGACAGACGTACATAACCTATCGAACTAAGATGACACAAAATATTAATAAGAGAATAAACTAACTGAAAGTTGATCTAGATCTTGCAAAAAGCCAACGTCTTAACGAACGAATTGCTCGATTGCGTTTTCGAGCATCATTTCCTGCTAAATTACGAGTCAATTTCACTTCCTGAGCTACCACCGCGACCGTACCCACCGACATTTTTACTAACTATACTACTTTTTTTGGTCCTAACAATATTAATAAACAAAACTAACCTCAATAATATACAGCCAACTACCATAAACCAGTAATTTTGTATAGAGATAAAATTATATTTAAGAAATTCGTAGATGAAAGTCAATGAAGAATTAGACCTGAAATGCAAAATTTAGAAATATTTGTCAATATTTACAGATTGAAATATTCAGTTATTACATAAGAAGGAACTTTTTTATTTTCTTTAATGAATGTTGATTACCATATAATAAACAAAATTTTAAAATCACTAATTTATTTATGATGAATGTAAAAAGTGATAAGAATTAAATTATATATATATATATATATATATATATATATATATATATATATATATGCGGTGTGTGTGTGTATGTATATGTATATATAAATAAATAATAACTTATTAATAGAAAATATATGAAATCCATCTAGATTAAAAAAAAATTAAACATAATTATAAAGTATATAAAGATAATTAAAATGAAATTATATAAGCTTTTCAAATTGGTTTACGGTTTTTAAAAAATTATCCAAATCAGTTGAAGAAAATCTTTAAATAATAATTCTTACATTGAAATGTCAATAATATGAGAAATCGACGTCTTTCAATTTAATTGTTTAAATAAATTATTAAAAAAAAAATTTAAAGTTCTGCATATCTAATATTTATATTTTCATTTTTTTTTGTAATGAATAACTTTAATTTTTAAAAATAACATCTTAACTTAAAATCGTTGAAAAAATGTATTAAAATCAGTCAAAACTATTCTATATATTTTTTCCTTATTAACGGTGTAAAAACATAGACAGAAATTGTTCAGTTTTGTTTTGAGACTGTGCGCGTTTGGTTGTTCGTTGCTAGTGACGTTTGAGTACTTTTAATATTTCATTAATATGATTCATAAAAATTGTCAATGAAACCTCATCACGATCGGCTTCAATTCGCGATTGACTAATTCGAATGCGTTTATCGAACCTTCTTCGCCAAGGTACATTAAATTCTGTTTATCTATTTTCATTATTTTTTTCATGTCAGCCTATTGTTATTAACCTTTTAGTCATGTTCAATGTTAACCGCAATATGCGATTTGTATTCTGTTTCCATCATTATTGTTTCGTTAAACGTCATTCGTATAAATCGCATATTTATATATGAAGAAATTCATATAAATATGCGTATCTACTTATATGAGGAAAATAACTCTTGAAAAACATAATTGTGTAGTAAATGTTGCATTATTTTTGTATAGGAAGTATCTTGTTATTATAAATTATTTTTCTGCTCGATATAGTGTAATTATGTATTTTCTTAAATTGTTTTTTTTTAATTATGGACTTGGTAATATTGTTTTAATTACATATTCAATAATATTATAGTATTGTATCGTTTTTTATTAATTTTATTTAATCGATCATTGTAATTTATTTAAAAATTAAAAAAAAAATAATTTCAACTTTTTATGTTAAATGTTATAATTTATATATTTAATTATGTTAAAATTGCCATTCTCGTAATTAATTTATAAATATAAATTTTGTTTCAAAAATTATATTTTTATTATTTATTATTTTATTAAAACTATTTTATTGTTCACGACGTTTGGTAAATTTTAAAAATATACTTATGATGTTGTTTAAAAAATTATTTATACTAAATACATTTCCATCGAATATTCAAGCGCGAAAAATGAATAACCTAAATGTAGTAATCTTGTCAATTTTTTCCTGGATATTGGCCTTCAAATCTTGTAGGGTGCTTGAACAGTTCACATAAACACAAAATTTCAAAAAATCCCATAAAAAATCACGTGGAGCTAAATTGTGAGAACGGGCCGGCCACTTCAAATCGCCCCTAATTGAGGTGTGGCGCCCTGGGAAGTGTTCCCTCAAAACAACCATCAATACTCTTGAAGTGTGTTCTATTATACTATCTTGTTTGAACCAAATGTCCTTCAAATGCTCCTTTACGACATTAATCGACTGAATGCGGCGCAATTTATAAAATGAAGTTATATTGCCGCACCATGTATTTTAATTATTATCCTTTCATTAAAGTTTTGTTTCAATTTGCATTTTCTATTAAGAAGAAACTTTTATATTTAAATATAACTGATAGTGACCCCTTTAATTTGTTGTCAAGTAATATAAAGAAGTTGTTTATGAGCTATGATTCGACCCTGTAAAAAATATATAAGTGCCAAAAAACATTTAAAAGAGAGGTCAAGGCTCTCTACAAGTTGTATTACCACTTATTTTTTATAATCATATTTGAAACTATATGTTTAAGTTTAATAGAACAAAGTCTGCATAAAAAATGGTGAAAAAGTTATTAGATATTTAATATAAGGTTATCATGAATTCAGAATTCATTATTCGTATATTATGCACAACCTTATAAATTGATTTGCCATTAGCAGAATAATTATACAACAAATTATATTCTTTTTTATGTTTATTTTATGACTATATATATATATATATATATATATATATATATATATATATATATATATATATATATAATAACTTTTTTACACGGTAGATACGTTCCTAAGCAAACTTGTAGAAAAAAAATTGTGCAAATAATTGTATCCGATATGCGGTAAATTTGGGGATATGTTCCACAACTTTAAAAAATCGTGTAAGATAAAAAAACTATACATTTTTCCAAAAAAACATGCAAATAATTTAGTATTTATAAAATAAATAAAATTAGCGTACAGTGAAAATTCAATTGATAATAAGTACAAAACATAAAAATTCAAATTGAAATTAACAATAAAAAACAATTTTGCAACTATTCATCGCTTCTTGCCAACAAGCGTGCACGTTTATTAAGGATTTATCATCAGTAAATGTGTTAGATATGTCTACTACAACTGTTGGCTTTGATTTAAACGAAGAATTTCTTTTATCGCGAAGTTATGAACTAGACCATAGCAGTCAGAAATTAAGTCAAGCAGTCACTAACCATCTATGATCATAAACCGAATTTTGTTTAATTATGAATATTACGATTGTATTTTGTTGCTGTATAGATAATTTCTGTAAGACTCAAAAATAAAATTGAATAATTAAGTGTATAAAAATATGTTTTTCTAAAAAACACACTTTTATATCGCATTTATTATTAATAATAACAATCGCATCATTATATTTTCATATAAATTTATCTATAAATATACTGTTGTATTATTATTCGCTATAAGAGTTAGTGATATTCCACTAATTCCGTCAATTATTTTGTAAATCCGTTAATTGTTCTAGCATTGTCATCTAAAGTGAGCAAGTATGCAAAGTTTCAGCTCAATTGGACATCGGGATGTGTTTAAAAAAATCGATTACAAAATTTCACCCAGTCAAACAGAAAAGTGAAACTTATAAAAGTGTGTAAAAAAAATTTTAGGGATTCGTGTAAAAAAGAGTTAGGTATATATATATACCATATATATATATATATATATATATATATATATATATATATATATATATATATATATATATATATATATATATATATATATAAAAGCGAATACGCGTTAAATTGTATTGATTTTTATTTCTACTCATTTTACTGTGTAATTTTCATATTATTTATATTTATACTTACACTAGAGTACGAACGTATTTTTTAATGATTATAACATATTTCAATTAATTCTAAATACCTTTCTAACATGAGTCGTCTTTATAAATTAAAATATGTGTATAAATGTACATATTTAGATTACTAACCCACTATAGTTTATATGTATATATATATATATATATATATATATATATATATATATATGTATATATATATATATGTATATATATATATATGTGTATATATACATATGTATATATATATATGTGTGTGTGTTTGTATATATGTATACACACACACACACACACACATATATATATATATATATATATATATATATATATATATATATATATATATATATATATAACATACCTTTAGAAGTTAGAAACTTTGTATAAACATCAAAGCATAAAAAGTAAATATAAAATATTTCAAAATAAGCATCTATACTTTTTTTATACAATATAACAAATGGCGATATTTATTATTTTATATTGGAAAATACATAGATTTTTTAAAATTTTGTTCTCATAAAGATTTTTTGATAGGATTTTTATGTAAATCTTTGAAAATACTTATTATAAATAGTGATATTTTTTATATAATATTGTATATATACCATATATATATATATATATATATATATATATATATATATATATATATATATATATATGTGTGTGTGTGTGTGTGTGTGTGTGTGTCCGCTTTAATTATATATTTTTCTTATTTCTAATGATTTTACATTCATTATACTTAAAGCTAACATTAATTGTATTATATATTATGAAAAAAAATATTTGTTTAAATTTTCAGTGAATACTAATTAATGCTAAGTGTATATTATATTCAATATGCTTGAAAACGTTTCAAAAAAAGCATTTGGTGGTTCTGGTGGTTCATATAATGTTCAAGCATCAGAATTAGCCAGGAACAACAAAAAAGTGAATACCATAAATGCTACTGTAACATTTCTTGATGATACGCAGCATTGTTTTCAAATTGAAGTGAGTCATAATTCATATTTATTTTTTTATCATATTGTCTATAGATGGATTTCAATGTTCTATTGTTACAATTGTGGTAAAGACGTGATTATCTCTTTATAGTTAGATCAATTTTAATTTATAATTTCATTCACAGAAAAACGCCAAAGGAAACGAACTTTTAGATTTAGTATATCACTATCTTGAATTAGTAGAAAAAGAATATTTTGGATTACAATATACAGAAAATGGGACACAACCAGGACCAAATAATTCTTTGACAACGGTAATTTATCCATATTTTTTAATTTTTTATCATATTTAACTCATTTTGTATCTATAAATATGAAATGAAGAAAAATGTATATAAAATATAAGAAAAATATTTTACTATTCATATTATATTATTAATCATTATTATTTAAGGAATAGATTTATTGTATTTCAATATTTATTATAGAAATGGTTGGATGGACATAAGCGAATACGTAGACAGAAGGGATTTACTCCAACGTTGTGGTTGGGAGTTCGTTTTTGGATAGAAGAACCAGCTAAATTGGAACCATCCACGCGCCGTTTAATGTGTTTACAGATAAGACGTTTGCTTAAAGATGGTCGTCTTCAAGCACCTCGTCCTGCTCGCTTACTTCTTGCTTCATATCAAGTTCAAGGTATAATTTATTTAAACATTATTTAACCTGTGTTATTTATTTTTTTAAATATATATAACATTTTTAACAGCCGACTTTGGGGATTGGAATATAAATTCTAATAATGACATAGTCGCTGACTGTGGTATTGAGGAAGTTGAAGATATTAGACGTGTTCGTGAATTGCATAGATTACATCGCAGCCAATCTAAAGCTACTGCTGATTTACATTACCTAGAACATGCAAGGCGTCTTGATAGATATGGTGTAGATATTCATCCTGCAAAAGTAAAAACTTATATTTTTATATAAATAAAATATTCAAACATAATATTGGAAACATAATATTATTATACTTTTTACATTTATGTTAGGATTCTAATGGAAAAGATATATCTATTGGTGTAACTTCGCAAGGACTAGTTGTATTTCAAAACACTATTCGTATTAATATGTTTTCTTGGGCCAAAATAGTTAAAATATCTTTTAAGAAAAAGCAATTTTTCATTCAGTTAAGGGGTGAAGCTGTAAATATTATTTTATATTTTTTTCTTTAATATATATATATATATATATATATATATATATATATATATATATATATATATATATATATATATAAAATTGTATGTTTTAATTCTAGTCTGAAAGTTATGATACAGTAGTTGGTTTCAATACGTCAGGCTTACAGGCAGCGAAAATACTATGGCGTAATTGTGTTGAACAACATGGTTTTCACAGACTCCAACGTGTTCCTACCGCTCCAAAATATCCAAGTTCCTTGCATCGTTTCTTTATTAGGTATTTTTAATTGTAGTAATAATATTATTTATGAATTCTTCGTATAATTATATATATATATATATATATATATATATATATATATATATATATATATATATATATATATATATATATATATATATAACGTATATATATCCTTTATAATTTATTGTTCATTACAGATCTCCCAGACGCCGTGAAACTGAAGATAATAAAAATAGTAGTAATACAACTTTTAGCCGTGGTGGACTTGCTCGCGTACAAGAAGGACAAGCTGCTCCAGTTCCAAGAGCAGCCTGGACTGCTCATTTAGGAACAGATCACATGACTAATGACGAGTAACCTATTTTTTTTAACTATTTACTGTATTTTTCTTCTATATATTTTATTTTAATGTTTTTCAGCGATGGAGGATTTTTAGAAAGAGCACTTCGTGTACCATTGGGCTATGCTGATGAAGATGATGATGAGGAGGATGATTTAGGAGTTGAGGAAGCGCCTATTGACATGGATGGTGCTTCACCATTACCTGAAATCACAGAAAATGCGAATAATACAGAACAAGAAGGAGAATCTGGATTAGTAGTAATAAGATTAACTGCTGATGCAGCTGGACGATACGGATTTAATGTAAGAGGTGGTGCTGATTTAGATACACCAGTTGTAGTTTCAAGAGTTGCCCCAACTTCTTCACCATCTACTCATCAAGTACCCCATTTACAAGAAGGCGATCAGGTTTGTTCTTTTATATTTTATCTTATTATAAAAAATCTATTTAATAACTTTACACTTCATTACATTTAGGTGGTCGCAATTAATGGGGTCGCTGTCGATCGTTTGAGACATGAACAAGTGGTACAACTAATTAGATCTTCTCGTGGCTCTCTTACCTTAACTTTAAGACCGAATGGTAAATTATATATATATATATATATATATATATATATATATATATATATATATATATATGTTATAACAAACTAGTGATGTATACTTTTTTTTCATTTTCTAGCTGAATATTTATGTTGTGAAGAGGAAGAACCTGCTGTTCAATATGTAGCTGAAGGTGGAATTAGTGAGGGTGGGGATGTTGGTTGGAGACAAGCATTATTGCTTTTAGCTGATGGTTTGAGTGGAGCTGCACTTCAACAGTTTGAGAGATTACCGCGTCGAGCTGATCATGTTGTTACTGTTGCACGTTTACCAATTAATCAATCAAAGAATAGATATCGTGATATAGCTCCTTGTTAGTAAATATTGAACAGTTTTTTATTGGATTTTTTATTGTTTTAACACTTATTTTATAATATTTTAGATAATTGTAATAGAGTTATATTGGCAAATGGATCTTCTGGTGATTATATTAATGCATCATACATAAACTTAGAAATACCTAACACTGCTATAACATATTCTTATATTGCTACACAAGGTAAACAGTGCACAAAATTTGTTTCGAACTATTATTTATTTAAAGTATAATTTAAATTATATTTTTACTAATATATTGTATTTATATTTTATATACTATTTTAGGACCATTACCTAGTACAGTAAGCGATTTTTGGCAAATGGTATCAGAAAGTGGAAGTACTCTTATAGTAATGTTAGGGGCTTTAGCTGAACGTGGTAGACCAAAATGTCATCAATATTGGGCCAGTATGGGTCGCGCTTTACGACCTGTAGGTGCTTCTGGTATTCGAATACAAACTTTAGCTGAGCTACCAGACCCTTCTGCAGCTTGTATTCATAGGCATTTACTTCTAACTGTATAATTATATATTATTTTTTCAATTATATTACATTTTAATATATTAAAATAATAAACATTTAAAATATCACTACAGGATTCTAGCGGAAGATCTCGAGCTATACATCATTTACAGTATTTAGCATGGCCAGACCATGGTGTTCCTGCAGCACCAGATACATTTTTAGCATTAATAGGTCGTGTTGGTTCATTAAGACCTGTTGCTGCACCAACAATCGTTCATTGTTCTGCAGGTGTTGGTCGAACTGGTGCATTAATTTTAATGGACCACGCTTTGGCTTTATTACGTCATACTCAACCAGTTTATCCTCTAGATATCGTGCGATGCCTTAGGGAACAACGACCTTTATGCGTTCAAAATGCAGTAAAATTTGTTTCTAGCATTTAAAATAACTTTGAAAATATTTTTTTTACATGTATTTACTTTTTTTTTGTTTTAGAACCAATATAAATTTGTCTGCGAATGTATTGGATGTGCAGCACAAGCAATGGGACTTTTACCTCCAGAACCTCCCACATCACCTCCTCCTGATGATTAATATTTTTGTCAAAATATTTTTTTTAATAGTCACAAATATGGACATAAAAATACATTGTAAAAAAAGTCATTCATTATATTAACTTTAAAACCTAGATCGCCTAACTTTTAGTGGCAAATACTTATAATTTATAGTTCATTAGCTTTTCATTTATATAATTTGCAGATTAATAAAAATGAAGACTAAACTATAAAATAGTAGTATAGAATACTACATAAAAATTTATAATATTAAAATTTTATTAAAAATTAGCGATGATTTTCAAAACTAGTCTAAAATTTTAATAATTATTATTTGCTTTATTATTATTAAGGATTTTTGTACCTGATGTGTTTACATATGCAATGATTTTTTTTTCATATTTCAATTATTGTTATTTTTTTGAATTGGATATTATAGTATCAGTTTAAATATAAATATATAATAAAAAGGAGTTGAAAAACTAAAATAACACAAAAAGTAATAAATGACACATATCAAACAATACTGCCAATTATATCTATCTATATGTTTATTAACGAATATTTTAAAGCTACTTTTAATTTTATGCATTTATAAAATGTACTAGTTAATTTTATTGATAAAAATATATAAGTAGTTATAAATAAAATCACTTTTGAAAACAAATCGCATCCAATAAATAACAATAATTTTATCTTTGTTTATGTTTATATTTGTTATATACATTTGTCAAAGGAAATTGTACCTCTTATTTGATTTGTTACCATTTAGAATAAACATGAATTTAAGTGGTATAATAATATTGATGAGCAATATCAGTGCCATTAAAAATGTGTCATTTATTTTAATATTTTATTTTTATTACGAAAAAATTATGTTTGTATATTTGTAAAATTCGTATACAAGGAAGTCCGTCAAATTTATGTATCCGAGCCTTATATCAATAAGTGTTCTAGTCCTTCTAAAATCAAGTATGAAATGTGAACATGCTATATACTTGTATTATGTATGCACTTTTTTAGTGATATTGTAAGGCATAAAAAATATTGACTGAAATTGCCTTTGCAAGTACAATATGCATTTATATTTAAGCTATTTTTGACATTAATATATGTATTTAAATTTAACAAATATGAATTTCTATTATATTAGATACATACTGTCTTAGCGTGTGTATATTTTTTATGAAGACTGTGTTTTTTGTAGTTGAATTATTCGTCCTTAGACTGAAGTATTGTGTTTTGTTTCTAGTCTTAAAGTATTTATCATGTTCAAAATATTTTGCATATAGTCAGTATTGTGATTTCCATTCGTATTTGTCTTTATATTAGACGTTTATATGTTTGATTAATAATATATTATTTGTCATCTCTCCTAAATTATTACAAACTAAAACCGTGAGTATTACATTTGCGTCCATTAAATACGTTTTTATTTCAAAGTGTATATTACTCACACTGTGATAATTCGCTAAATAAAAAAGGAAAATGAAATTTTATGATAAGATATATATATAATATATATATATATATATATATATAAATACATATATATATATATATATATATATAAATACATATATATATATATATATATATAAATACATATATATATATATATATATATATTATATAAATATGAATAATTATTCGAGTGAATCAAAATTGCATCCATTTCGATGAAAATAATATTTTTGAAAATGATATTGGAAAGTTTTTAGCATGTATAAACCTAAAATGTAGTGATTTTTTTTAAATTTGAATTAAAAATAAACATTTTTATTTATTAGATAAAAATCTGTGTATTTAAAGAACTACCTAAACTTGCTTTTTGACCAATGAGGAAAATATAAAAATAATTTTATTGGATCTATGTATAATAGCAATAAAATTTTAATAACAAGAATAAACAAATACAACTATATATATATATATATATATATATATATATATATATGTATATATATATATATATATATATATATATGTATATATATATATATATGTATATATATATGTATATATATATATATATATATATATATATATATGTATATATATATGTATATATATATATATATATATGTATATATATATATATATATATATATATATATATATATATATATATATATATATAGTATTTGTGCGAGCATGTGTATTTATATGTAGTTTTTAGCCATCCAATTCCAAGAGAAATAAAAGAAATCAACTTATATGTATGACATTACCACCCAAATTTGTGGTCTGTTTTATTTATATTATAGTTGTAATTCACTTTTGAAAACTAAATAAATTTATGTATTCAAACATGTATTTTTGTTTTATTAATTAATTGCAATTTTAATTAAACATAAACATTTATATTATTTTATATAATCATAATTTTCTGTACTTCGCTTGCACCCAAACTCTATACATTGTCAATTTTTTCCCTCTATTAACTTGCAACCGCCTATCTATTATATTTTGTTCTTCAATAAAACCATGTGATATAAATAGATTTCTGATTTCTTCTTGAGTAAAAAAGTATACCCTCGTTCCATCTCCACGAACATAAAAATTTTCACCCAGACAATGTCCAGTTTTTATACGCAACTGAGCGAGATCATATCTCCCATAATCACGAAACAAAATTAAACCACCCTTTTTTAAAAACTCATGCGCTTTTCTTATAACATGTGACATTTTCGTGGGATTAATTGACGAAAGTACAAATATAATAACTATTATATCAACGGATTCCTTTTCAAAAGGTGTATTCCAATTCTCAACAGTTGCATCTAATACAAATGCGTGACATCTTTTATCATCGTACGCTTTATTTTCTTTCAATATTTTAATAGCAGTCGAAGAAAAATCACAACAATACATATATAGCTTTGGGTCTTTGCTGTATTCTAAAATTGGAAAAATAGTATTACCAACACCACACCCTATCTCAAAGATTATTCTTTTTTTATCTTCACTACTATTTTCACAATTTTCAGATACATTTAAAGTTTCCATTTTTATTACGTGTAGTGTTTCTTCAACATTTTGTGTTTCAGTTTTTGCAGCTACATTGTTTGCAGGATATATTCTTTTTGGAGCTTCGTGATAATCAGGCACAAGTTCGGGAAATTCAGTAAATAACCAATGTCTATCTTTAAAAAATCTATAATTATAATATCAACAATAATGAGAATAAAAAAATATTTTAAAATGATCAATTATTATATTTTGATTTTGTTACCTATTTGTGTGAATATTATAAAAATCATCCCAAAATTTATCAGCATGTTCCTCATATTTAAGAATATCTTTTTCAGAAAGGAAAACTTTAGAATTATTTGTTACTTTTAAACGTGCTTGTTCTTCTTGATGAGAATCCCATTGAATATTATCCCTGAAAAAGTTAGTATATTAATGATACCAAAATGGAAACGTACAAATTGCATTATAATTTCATATATTACGCAAAAAAAAGAAAAAATATATGACATTGAATGTTAGCCAATATTTTTTTTCAATTTTATAATAATATTAAAAACATTTCTACGTTTTAACAAGGAAACATAAATTTTACGTTTTTAAAATGTTATTTTTTTACCAAGCGTTATATTGAAAAACTGTTTCTGCAGCTGCATTAGTTGGTAATTCTCGTCCTCCAAATTGAGGTCGAACATTTTTTTCATCATCATTATTCTCTTTTTTATCTATATTTTGACACACGTGGAGAGTCGCTTCTGACATTTCCAAGTATCAATTGTATTACTCGGTATAAAGTGTTCTCTATACGGCCATAATTTATACATAGTAAATAAATAAAAAAATGAACATTTTTAAATTTAAATTAATATGCTTGTTTTAAATATTTTTTAACGTGTAATTTTAAGTAAAGAAAATTTTAATTTAAAACTATTTCTTCTTTCACATTGTATGACTGATTAGATTAAATTTTGATTTCTCAATTTTTATGTTTACTTTAATCATTTTAAAATTTGTTACAATATTTAATACTTTTTCCATTTTTTACTGTTGTATATTTCTTAAGAAACATCATAACATCATTCATCGAATTATTTACGAATATATATATATATATATATATATATATATATATATATATATATATATATATATATATATATATATACATATATATATATATATATATATACATATATATATATATATATATATACATATATATATACATACATATATATATATATATATATATATACATATATATATATATATATATATATATATATATATATATATATATATATATATATATATATATATATATATATATGAATAGATCAAATATTGTAATATTAATTATTTTATTTTTCATTGAGGATTAAGATGGCATATAATTTTCTTTATAATTGATTACAAATTAAAGAATATCGTAAATTTTGTTTACATATTTCTTCTTTTTAGTTAAAGCAAATATATTAAATCGAATAGTATTCATCTTAAGAATACGGAAAATATTTATATCTAACTAAATATATATATATATAAATACCTTTATTATATAAATGTATATTAAGTTATTATATATGGATACATTGAGCGTATTAATTTACGGTTACGCCTCCGTTTGTCAAGCGAAATCGCATTCCAGCGATTATTCATCGGCGACATATATGGCAGAACATAGTAGAACGAAATGAGGCGGTAATATATATATATATATATATATATATATATATATATATATATATATATATATATATATATATATATATTTTTTTTTTTTTTTTTTTTGCACGGATACTGCTTTGACACCTTGCGAACAAGCGCACCTACCCTAATTGCAAGTCATCTGTTCGACGCTCGATTTCTAGATATAATAAGAGAAAGAAAGAGCGAGAGCGAATAACGATTCAAGTAATAACTGGCTCAGTGCGAAAGAGACACAACGAAAAGGGGGCGAGTCCGTCGCAGTTCCATATGTTTCTTTGACAGCTGTCAAACGCGCGTGGTTTCGCCGCCGCGACGAAACGTCCGTCATCTATCGTTTCGATAGTTTCGTTTTTGGACGCGAGGCGTCGCTCACATCGGTGACAACGTTTGAAGTTCGCGCTCGTTTATTTTATATATTTCGCGTTCGAGGCGGGGGCCTCGTTTTTTTACCCGGAACCGACCGTGAAGTTTAGCCCGTCGACCGCGGCGGATATAGTAAACGAATCGGTCATATGCGACGTGTGCCGTTTGCGAGACGCCGGGCCCCGCGCCGACATCGGTGAGTCTCGTTATTTTTGGACGTTGCCCGTTCGAGCTCGTTATCGTGCATGTATTTTTACGTGCGTCGCTCTTTTGCGACGAATCGGCGATTTCATTGCGGCGAATTCGCACATGTACTCCACTTATTCCGCGACCGATTCATTCTATATTTTTTCGAAACCGCGACAAATATAAGAAATCTGTACGACGCCTTTTTAAGGTATTTATAATTTTGACGATGCATTTATTTTTTTTTATAAATTTTAAGACGTATCTTATTTTTCTTTCGATCTTCTTTGAGAGCGCTGGAACCGCGCCATCTACACTGACATTATTACCTTTTTTATCGAGTAAACGAACCGTCGGATACTCTATAATAGTGTTTTTAAATCGCTAATCCGCAGTCCTATTCCGGGTCCCGACATCGATAATTTAATCTTAAAATTCTCTTTTTAATATTTATTAATTAATATATGATTCTTACTTTTTTCTAAGTGAATGTATTTAAACTAATATTCTGTTTATTTATAGAAACTATTTATCTGAAGAATCGCTTCGCGGTTTCATAACATTTGGAGGCTATTAATATTTAACATATATAAATTATTATATATATATATATTTATCGTTTTAAAATCTCGTTTAAAATTATAATTAAAAAATGCAAATAAATAAAATCCAAAGTTCAGTCTTTGTTTCGTTATTATCAAAGTTAAAAAATACTATTGATAAGTGTTGTTTGTCTTAAGAAAAAAAATTCGTTTTATAAGAAAATAGAAAAATAGATCATAGGATTGTATAATTTGAAATAAAAATTAATAAGAAAAGATGTTTATTGTCCCCGTGTTAGATTTTCTTTAATTGCGAGACTTTTTAAAAAAATATGGAGTTTCTTTATATTTTGAATCTTCGATGACCACAGCTTCGTATATATATATATATATATATATATATATATTTCAAGATGTCATTTTTTATTGACCATTTATTTTTTAAAGTTTGTATGAAAATCACTAAACTATTTTATTAAGTGGACATTATTAAGGTATCCAAAAATGTCGTCTTTATGTCTTCAAAAGAGAAAACTTATGAAATAAAAGTAAGACCGCGATTAAACTAGAAGTTTGAGGCAGTTACCTAGTCTGACATCGACTTATCTGATTATTCTAATTAGACATCTATAGATTTAACTGTTTAGTAAGTTTGTTTTTTTATATTTTATGGATAATTTATTATTATAACTTTTATGATAATTTATATTAATAATTTGTAAAATAAATGCTATTTTGATTATTATACATATATTAAAATTTGTTTTTTATATTCAAATATTTTTTATTAGTCAGTGTGTTTATAGATTTATCTCTGACTGAGCACTCCAATTAATAAACTAATCCAACAGACTGAAAATAGTTTATAACACTCGTATAAATGTGTAATATATAATTTATGTCAATATTCGGTACACGATTTTAATTACGATCATAAGATATGTGTAAATAATATATAAATATAATAAAACATTTTTTTTTTACAAAAATACGAGTTCTTTTTATACTAAATTTACATAAAAATACCGAAAATTTCGATTATTGATTTCAAATTCCACACAAAATGTTAATAATTTATGAACTAAAAAATACTTTTTTTATTTATAATTTTGTTATTTTCTACTATATACTTATAATAATTTCAAATAAAAACATTTTTTATAGATTATTTGAGCGTTAAAAATTATCATATAATATTTACGTATCGTTCTATTTTTTTTTTAATTTTATCTTATCATTGCGTCCAAACGTTTCATTTGCTATAAATGAATATAATAAAGTATCCTAAATTAAGCCATTTTTATTTTAGTTATGAAATATAACAATCTTTATATTCAATCATTTAGCTATCCATTTCTTGCTGCGTTCTAAAACTTCCCAATTTTTACTGATTAATGTAAGTTTTACCAAAATTCTACAATTCATAATAGAGAAATCTTCTATTTCTAACTTGCTTACAAATACAATATTAATACAGTAAAATATTACTTTACTAGCAATAAAAAATATATTTATCTTCTACTGTCATTTATTGCAAATATAACAATTTGACTACGTAATTACTATTAAATAAGAACAGCGTGCTAAATTAAATTTATTATTAAAATTATTCAAAAAAACAAACATCGTTATTAAAAGTAAATATGATATTTCAAACTAAATGTAAGTTCAATTAACTACATGTTCAACATTGTACACAATGTAAGATTGCAGATCATAAATAATTGGATTTCCAGGAAAAATAGATAAGATATGATTCGGTTCGCGACAATTAATGTGTTTTAAATGTGATATATTGTAAATATTACACATTATATCACAATATTTATAATTTTAATACTATTAAATATTATATAATTACAAAATATAACAACGAATTGAATAATTTGCAAAACGATAATTTATTTTTCATCCGCATAGGATTTAATTACACTTTTTTTTTCACTTATGATATTTTTGCTCGTCCATCTGAAAGTGTTACAGGTCAAAATTGAATTTTTCCTCTATCGCAACGAACAGATAGAAACGAGGTCGATTTTTCAGCATAAAAGTGGTACAATTTAAGTGTTGTGTTGTATCGCTTTTGCTCTATAAAAATTCAATAAAATGAAAAATAAAAAACGTTGGTTTTTAATCTTGTGCCACTTTTGAAAGTGAGCTGCAACATCGGTAATCATGTTCCGACTGAACGCATTGCTCATCGTTTTAACGCATTTTAAATTAAGGAATAGTACAGTTATTAATTTTCCGATTAAGTATTATATATTACATGAGACAGTGGTGTTCAATTTTTTTTTCTTGATTAAAATGTACTGTATTATATTTCAATTTATAAATAAATATTATAAATAACTAATCAACGTTTATAATTACTCATTATTTATAATTGTAATTATACGGTTAAAAAATTGAACAGATAATATCAGTTAGTACTTGTTAATTTTAACATCTTTTAAGTGGAACAAATATAATTATAATATTATTCACACATACTTATATCATTTTTGCATCAAAAAAATTGCACTAAGCTACAAATGAACCTCTACTATATAATAAGTCTAAAGAAATAATTTATTTTTCTTAAAATGTTAAAATTTTTATAATTCTTAGTTTAGTTAAAATATTGAAGGAAAAGTTAAAATAAAAAAGTCATTGATATAATAAATGTAATATTTTAAATATTTTAAAAATTGAAATTCTACAAAATTTTCTGTTGATTTTTAGTTAATATCATTAGAAAATATGGAAAACGGAAAGACGTGAAATCAAATTATTAATTTGTATGATATAGAAGTATTTATGTTATATCTGATACAATGAATTAAAAAAATGTATATATTTTCATAAAAATATTATATCTTTTATGAATTCTATATAAATTATATCATATAATATTGAGGTTTCTCTTTACAAAATTTTTATCGTGAAATTTTTTGATAGAAATAGTATTGTACTGAAAATATTGATAAAAAAAAACAGCGTTCACAAGCAACGGTTCTGATCTGGAGTTCACCAACCTTGGATATGCAATCGCTTATGCAGTTATCTATTTTGTCTGCTGAAAAATACATACATACATTATGTGTATTATTCAAATATATAAATAAATAATTTATTTATGTTTTTCGTGATTTTTTTAATGTATCTAATATTACATTGCGTAAATTTCGTTAACTGAAAATTACTAAATATTTTAATAAATTATTTGTTATACATATTAGTAAAATATAATTTAATATATATTTTTATTTTGTTCATAGTTGATGAAGTCATAACTTGTATCATTTTTGATTCATCGATGTTTTTAAAAAAAAAATCAATTTCGTAGAACGTACGCACGGATTATAAATAAAATCAAAATTTTATCGATTTAATTTGATATGTCTAACGATATTTATTTGATATTTTATATATATTTTTTTAACAATCGATATTATATTTGAATTATACACGCTATATTTTCTTATTAAACAACATTGAAGTGTTCGTTTGAAAATTGAGAATTGTATACAATATATATATATATATATATATATATATATATATATATATATTTATATATATATATATATATATATAAATTACTATTTGATAGATTTTTGCTTTAGTTTTTTTAATTAAATTATTAGAAATCTACGATATTTCAGATTTTTGCAGAGCTGAGACCTTTTGAATTATAGAGTATCGATTTAATTTTGTATGTACGTGTTTAATTCGCCAACTCTATTAATGTCAAAACTTTAAATATATGTATAATAAAATTACTAATATAAGGGGTCAATATAAGTTTAATACATTTTTAATTAGATATTTGTTATAAAATGTTTTATTCGAGTGCACATGTACACTTGTGATCTCGTACTGCAAGAATTCGTTATATTTTTGCTATTCGTTATCAGATTTTGCCGTATTGAAAAAAAAAACATACTGTATGCAAAAATGTTTAATACGTCAATATTCTATAATATCTATTATTTGCCATATAATAAAACACACTTGAAAATAATAATATATATATTAAAAATAAACGCAATACACCTTTTTTAACGTGCGATAAAAGATCCGTCGTACTTATCGTATCCACGCAACGAATTGTCCGACTGTTTTATTTATTTAATTATTTATTTATTTTTTTAGTAATAAAATCTCATCCCGTTTTCAATTATGCATACGCGGATTAGCACTTGACTTATTTCGAAATGCGAAATGAAAAATTCTTCGTGCGTTAAATTGTCTTGAACGGCCGAAATATGGTCATGCACCAAAATGGTCAACATTTTTAGTTCAATCACCTTCGTTTTGTTTCGACGCGTTCGATTTTCACACCGCGGCTATATATTTATTTATTTTATCGTATATTTAAATTGATCAAATTGACCGAACGAAACGCGATTATCTTATAGTTTATGAAATAAACAAAAACAATCGGTGTCACATTTCGTCGCAGGCTTTGACCTTTCTCATTTTCATGAGATTTGATTTTCGTATCGGAGAATTCTGCGTCCTTGCACGTTTTCATATTCTGATGATATTATTTTGTACTTGAAGAATATTGCATATATATAATATTTTTATTTGAAATGTTGCATTCCATATATGTATATGTTGGTATACGTATTTTGTGGGAATGTTACCCTATGCACGTTATAATTTAATCCCGTGGTGACGAACCTATGACGCGCGTGATAAAAGTACGAAAATTTTACTGTCACGTATATAATGGGATTTACTGCAGATTAATTGTAAAATTAAAGCACATTTTCGATTTTAAAAGCACGTTTCGAACACAAAAACTGTTTACTGTGTCTTTACTATTTACATCGGAAGCTGATGAAAACAAGGGAATCCGTGTACTTATTTGCAAACGATAATGTAAATAACAGACAATATAAGTAACACGATAAAATGTAAATCAAAAATAAAATAAATTAACAACACGTGTATCGATCATGCTATTAGACAATTTGTAATATTTAATGTTTATTTATAAATATTAATTTACGTTGAAAAATATTAACAAAGGTGTATTTAGTATTCATATAACTGAAATAATACGTAAATAAAAATAATAGAAGCATAATAAACGAAATGTAAAATAAATCGAATCGTAAATATTTATTATATAATTAAAATTAATATTTTTAGCAGAAAAATAAATATATCAGATTTTATCGATACGAATTTAAAAATAATAAATCCTAATTAGTTCTAATGACGATTGTAAAAAAAAATATTACATTTAGAAATCACGTGTAAATTTATGGTCACGAAAAGTATCGTTAAGTTCGAGTTTATAGCTGAATCTTAAAAGACCAGCTGTCAAAATCTAAGGAAATCGAATCAAAATTAAATCATAAATGCCAAAATATTTTACACGAAAACATATAGTAATAAATTGAACGCCGACATGACGATGATGTATATTTTGAGTTGTAATGATCATTTAACATTAAATCTTACAAATAAGGTAGCATTCGCGCGTGACACTGTCGGCGCACTGCAGTAATATATATATATATATATATATATATATATATATATATATATATATATATACATGTATTGAGTAAATTTATATCATGTTTTCATTGGAAACTAACTATTGGATTTAATTAATGTGCACATTTAGATTTAAATCAATATTACTACATAATACTGTTTTTACGAACATTTTTTATCGAAGTTATTAAATGAGGGTGAAATATGATTTTCCCATGAAAATGTTATACGATGATCAATATTTCGTCATAGCAATTTATCACTTTTTTACAAATTATTATTATATAGATCAGCGTTTCCCAAACTTTTTTGACCGCTGCCCGGTACAGGATTTATTTTTTTTTGTGACTCGCCTTGTAAAAAAACATTTATTTCCAAAAAAATAAAGTTATTTGTTTTTTCATTTACAAAAATTGCAAAATATTTATATAACAAAGACTATAGTTAAGAGTTTTCCACCTGTAGTACTTGAAAAACTTTCAAAAAATATTAAATTTAGAACAAAATGTTATAGATTTTTTGTGTTTTTACAATTTTTGCCACAAACCAGCTGAATTTTTCTGCGACCCGGTGCTAGGTCATGACCCACACTTGAGAAACGCAGATATAGATGATTATTGAGTGTGATTTTGATGATGTATATCAGAGATCGGCAACCCGTGGCCCTTTACAACCCACCAAAGCACCAATATAATTTTACGAAAAATGAACAAAGTTAGAGCTTAATCATGCCGAAATGTGACCGATGACAATAGTGAAATTACCATTTCTTTCTTTAGAAACGAATAATTAAAAAGAAGTAATTAAAATTTATTTATATCGAATATTTTAGATTTTTCAGAAGTTACAAAGTAACCAACAGATGATTATTATTCTTAAATTATTTTATTGCCTACAATATATTAATTTTTGTTAAATGGTTGTAGTTTCTAAGTTGTAAGCGAAAAACTGAAAAAAATCAAATTTTGGGTAGTTTTCGGTAAATATGAGAGGAAGCCCCCTCTTTGGAGGGCGTAACTTTTCGTATTCATTTTTAGCTCATTATTTAAAATGTGTTTTCAAAAAATTACGATATAAAAAATCATCAAAAACGTTCAATTTAACCGGAGTAATATTTATACATAAGTAATTGGAATTTAATTTTCTTTTTTTTCTTTTAAGAATTGTATTTTTTTTGTTCTCTGATATTATTATTATTATTATAGCATATTAATAAAAATATATTTTTAAATTTTTTTAATAATATTTATACTTGTATATGATATAAAAGCACTATATAAGTTACATTTGATTTATAAATAACGAATTTATAACAAAATTTTTATGTTATAAATTCGTTATTTCTATTGTTAAATTATTAATAGTATTAAAACTATATTTTTCTATAAAATAATTATTATATTTTTAAATAAAGTTTTAAATATGTAACATATTTTAACATTTTTTTTGTTAAATAACAATTATTTCGTTAATTATTTATTATATTATTGCTTAAATTTTAATTTAAATATTAGTATATTTTTCATATTTAATATATTTTTATATTATGGTATATGTGTTACATATTATAATACAAATCTTTGTCTCCTGGTGATAAAATATGAATAGATATGTCAGTAACACAAAATTCTTGAAAAATGGAAACATTTAATTATTCTACATTTTTCCGATAAAGAAAGAATTTGAAAAATCTTTTTCAAGGTATCCTAATTACTATATTCAACTATGGTAAAATATTATTAGTATAGATGTAATATATATTATAATTGTTTTAAAATAAATTTTAATAAAAAAAATCAATTTAAAATATTTTATCTAGTATAAAATATTATGTCTAATAAGGCTAATAGTAAGAGTAGGTATTTTTTTTTTGGAAATAATTTTTGATAAAATGTATTATTACAACAGTAAAAAATATATAAATTAAAATTTTATCGAAAGTAAAATGAATGCTTTATGAAGAATTATCTTATCGATGTATATAGATGGGCTTAAGATTTGAGCTTCCATTTATTCTAAATAAGAAAAAAAAATAATATTAAGATGAATAGAAAAAAGATAGTGTTTAAAGTGTAATTTATATATATATATATATATATATATATATATATATATATATATATATATATATATATATATATATATATATATATATATATATATACGTTTTCTTTGTAACTCAAAGTTTTTTACATTTAAAATATGAAGATAATCATCATTTTCTATACAATAACCAGTTATTATTAGAAAAAAATCTAAAATAAATAAATAAATCGATAAAAATCAATTGTATTATAATAAAATATTTACTAAAAAATAACTCACAAATATATGCACAGATCGTAATGTCAAACTCACTAATGTCTACTTTTGTTGGTAAAAGGAAAACAAATATAATTTTATCAATTACTGATCTACGAGGTACTTTAAAAAAATAACGATTGTTGAAATTTAACGGAAACAGTAAATATTTTATTGTAAAAAGAATATAAGTTATTTATTATTTACTTTTTATTCGATTATTATATTTTAAAACAATTTAATTGTGTTTTATGGAAATTAATTCTATTCGATTTTAATATATTATCTAATAAAGTTCGTACGTATTTTTTTTTTAAATTATAATTTATATATAATACTTATAAATTACCACAAAAACTAATTGTTGTTCATCAGTGTGTGACCATAAGATACATTTTAAGATAACATCTATTGCACACTGAGAGCTTTATTCGAATTTAGATTTATCCAGTTTATATTTGCAAAAGTGCGTCGACATTTTCTAAGAAATCATCGAAGTAACGCGTCGATGATCAATTTTCCACGAAGGTTTTTCCGCGATACGCTCCGCAGCAAAACACCGTTTCGAAACATTTTCGCTTTTCCGCATCGTTCATCCATCTTTTTCCCATTTATGAAACCAAAAAAAAAAAAAAAATTCACTATCTACGCAAAACTGTTTATTAATGTCAATTTCGTTGACGACAATTTATCGAAACGATAGAAGGGCGTAAACCGCTTAATCGATCTAATAATTTCGCGATAGCCTTTACAATATATATATATAAAATATTAACGCATGTTGTACGCCCACAAAATCCGATCGATAAACGAACGTATATAATATGCACGCGTTTTTTTTTCTTATTTTCTATTTATTTATTTGATGAAAATTAAATTAAAATAAAAAAACAGCTAAAATAAATCGATTAATTTTCACAATGTAAGCAATTTGTGCGCGCTTTATTCGAATTCTTGGTCGATCGTTTCTCGCAAAGGAGGACGCACATATTTAATATACGGACTCGCATTCCTCACACGACTAATTAATTATGCACTCGCACTTATTTGAACATATTTATATATGCACGCACAAAACGTGTGTGTATGTAATATATTTATAATATATTACAATGTTCGTGATATTTTATACAGTGTGCTCAAAAGAAAATTGTGCACGATATATATTCATTTATTCAAATATATATCTAAGATATTTTTATCTCTTCGTTTATAGAGAAGATTATTCACTATAAATTTGTTTTTGATAAACTAATTAAACTCGTATATAATTGTAAATATATATTTTTTAATTAAATTTCATGTAAACTATTAAAATATATAATTTCATTCTGCAAATATTTCATCTTATAAATAGGTTTTTTTTCCTTTTTAGTGAATTTTCCTATAAATATCTAATAATCATAAAGTAACCAGATAAGATAAATATAATACAACTTATACTAACATATTTATAATCGAGAAAATGGTCACTGACCAGTGACTCGAAGTTAGAACTCTTTGTATACATAACGAAAAATGTATTTAAATATATATTAAGTAAAATAAAAAAATTCTGCAAATGTATAAATTGTTCATCATTATGATATAGATAGTAGATCGAACTTGATTATTTTGCTAAAATACATAATTCGATTAATTTTTGAATATTATATCTTAATATATATATATATATATATATATATATATATATATATATATATATATATATATATATATATAAATATATTATTTATTAAATGCAAGTGTTAAAATGAAACGGCTCATACGGTAAATTTATATAAATATTTAAAGTGTGTATATTTTTAGGACATCGTATAAACATATATGATTAAAATTGCGTAAACGTGACGCGATTGCCGATGACTTCTTATCCTGAATTGTGAGCAAGCTCGTGGACAAAGGTCGTCATTGACGTTCAATTGGATATTCAAATATGATCTTGCAAATAGGCCAATCTTATGAAAAATATTATGAATCAAATCATTTTTTATTTTGTAATTTGTAAGCGTTTTGGACTAATGTTATCGATATATTAAGGTTTATTATTTAGATACACTTTTATTGGAGACTGAGGAAGAGATTATTGTAGGAGGCACTAATGAAATTTTATATAAAAAAAGATAATATATCGACGGTAAAATTTCATAATATTATTCTAAAATTTCCTAATTTTACAATCAGTAACGGAAAATCAATCGTAAAAAATATTGTTTTTAATCATATTGTACGATTAAAATTATTTATTATATAAAATTCTGTATATGGTGACAACAACTTGATATTTCTGGGAATAATATGCTTTTTTCAAAATATTTTTTTATATATACTTAATCATTCATAAGGTACAAATGAATTAAAATCTATACAATTTTAATATGTCTTATTACGGATATGCTTTATTGAAAGTGAAAACAAATTTTCCTTATTTAATTTCAGGATTTTCGGAGTTTACAGAAGCTCATAAAATTTCAAGGATTTTAAAATCTAAAAAATGATACATACTATCGAGAATAATGATCCTTATCGATTTTGCAAGGCTGAATCTCTTGTTTTTTTTTATATATATTTTTGTTATATTATACACGAGAGCATTATTGTCGAGAACGATCGATATTTTTTTTTATTATTATTATACTAGTATATTATATAAAAATATATTTTTTTATAATAAAAAAAAATATACACGAAGCTATCATCATTTCGCCCATTTAACAATTGACATTTGGCTGCCTATCTGCAATATTAAAATAAAATATAAAACATATTATTGTTTAGATGTTAGAATTATCGTTTGACACAATAGAATGAATTTATCAAGACGTTATCGTGCTATGCTTTTGTTAAAAAAATAATAATATTTTATATGTATACAAAATAATTGATTTTGACGCACTCAACAAAAACGTATATAAAAATAAATATGTGGAACAAATGTTCGATCGTGTACATCGATGTTGTTAAATGATTGTGCACTTTTTTTTTTAATATTTTTAACGCGTAAAATCGATTCGGATTTAATTCCGCGTACGAAAAAGAATTATTTAAAAATAATTTACTTAATTTCAGATAAATTTTTGATAGGAAAACAACAATCGAAACATTCACGATTACGTATTTGTTTAGTTATGATTGTTTTTATGGAATAACTAGTTCAGTTTTTTTATGTCGTATTTTAAACGAGTTTATTATATGAAAATTTAAGATTTTTTGAGAAAATTTAGACAAGAAAACTGCGATTTATATGGAAACATTTTCTTTTTTATTTTTAATGCGTTTGTAATTATTTTGTAGTTATTTTTCATTATAACGTTATTTATTTATAATTGAATCCCATAACCAGATGGATCTTAGATAAAATATAATAACAAAATATGTTTTTTTCGAAGTTATTTCAAACGATCATATATTCGTTCTATAAATCTTTCGATAAATTTAATTTTAAAAATCACTACTATAAGTTATGAAAGTGTAAAAATATAAAACAATAATCCTTTCAATTTATTTTTATTTCTTCCTTTTTTTATAAGAAAAAAATAAGCATTAAATTGATTTTTATATAAATTTCCTATATACAAATTTTAATTAAATCTCAGTTATATTTATTGAATTTTACATAATATAGAACGTTACCATTTTGTATAGAAAATATTTATAAATAATAAAAAATATTGATATTTAACAAAATTATCGAAATTAACAAAAAAATCTTTTACGTAATTCGAAAATTAAGTATTCAAATTAGTTTATATGAACTTTTCGAACGGAACGTTTTCTTTTTCAAAGGAAACATCTTTTTTTTTTCTTTCGAATCGAACAGTAATCATGGCGATTTAAACGCTTAATTTCGAATTCGCAAATCTCTCAACCAAAAAAAAAAAAAGAGCAGAAAAAAAATAAATTACAAATTCGTGAATATTCGAATGAGCGACGATAAATATATAATATATGCAAATATTGTATTATTCGCTGACGCATTGCGGGAAAACATCGATTCGTTTTAAGTTGAACCTCTTAACGTTGCCGTTTTTAATGCGATTTTTTTTTATATTTATACCGTAGTAGATTATTATTTCGTGTTCTTTTGCGATTGTTGTAAAAATGATAATTGCGCTATTTTATCATAGCGTATACGTGTTATATATCAATCGTCGGCGTGAGTTTATATATATATATATATATATATATATATATATATATATATAATACACCATCGTTAATAATGCTGTTGCTTTTGGTCACAATGTCACATTTTCTTATAAGCGCATGCATAAATAAATAGATTATAATAGGTCAAATATTACATATTTTAGAATTATAGTCAGGGGTATTGATTAAAAATGTATTCCAATATATATATATTTCGTTTGTGTTGTTATTATAACACCATATACCGGGATGAATCTTGACTTGTTTTTTAAGGTATATCGTCGTTTTAATTACATTTTTTTTATTTTTGTAAATTTTTCTTCATTGATTAAATGTATATATTTTATTTTTATTCATTTACTAATGGACTCACACAAATTTATTAATAAATAGTATGTTAATAATCTTTGTATACACATAATTTTCTATTTTATATTTGAAATTTTGAAAATAACCATCGTGTAACGTTTAAACCTAAGTTATATGAAACATTAAAACAAATAATTATATCAGAATAACAATATAAACATTTGTAAATAATATTTTTCGACTTTAACCTGTATAGAGTGAATTCGATTCACAAATTTTGTATATGGTAAGAAGATACAAATCTGAAAATATTATTGTTTTTAATTAAAAAAAAACTCATTGCACATTTACATAACATCCTGATATTTTTTTTAAACTTACACTTACTGTACGTTGCCTAAACGTTCCCTGTTAAAGGTAGGAATTGTATTATATATGGTACATAACAAAAAGCAGCTCAAGTTATTTGTCAGCTATGCTACGCAGTACTGTATTCTTACTCCATCAGGACCTGGAAGTTTATCACCTCCCAGGCAACGGTTTTTATTTTTTAATGGCTTAGATGGCTTTTTATATTATTTTAAAATGTTTCAGAATGAGAGATTTAGAATATAGAACACTATATATTATGGAGAACTTTAATCTTCTCCAAGCTTTTACTAGAACTTAGATTTCAGATTGGATTACACTTGAATGTAGAAGAACGAATGCAATTTGAGATATCTGACTTCTTCTTTTGGAAGACTGAATCTTTTTTTCTATTTATCTATTAATAATAGTTATCAATGTCATTTTTTATAGTGAGCGATGAAAAAATGTGAAGACCATGATGGGGTTTCAAGTTCTAGAGAATGTTCTGATGTTCGAATATAGTAATCAGTGCAAATTCATTAAATCCGTATATTAAATGCTGTAATCAGAAGATGAAACTTCACTTTAGCTTTAAAAAAATATTAATAATAAATGTTTATTACTTTTCGATGAAACAGATTCTCGTTAATATATCTATATATAATTTAATTTAATTTCTAAATTTTATAAAATTAAATACATATTGAATTTATACCTTATCATTATGTTTAGTACATAGTTCAGTTTCGTATATTATTTATCCTTCATTTGTTGAACTGAAATGTGGAAAATTGTTACTTATATTCACATTTTATGTTATCAAGTGCGTGGCGTTTAGATCACAATACAACTATAATACATTCCATCATATATCACTTACCGAATTGAAACGTAATTGGTCAGAAGTCACGGACACCTTTGTTTTAATTCAATAAATAAATAAATCAATGGCGCTACAGTACATGTTGGGCATAATCTTTGATTTATTATTAATTTTTTTAAACAGCATTGAATAAATATGAAAATTATATATGTATAGAAAAAAAATAACGTAAATTTTATAATATATTTGTATCAAGATGTTCATTAATTGTGTCATATAAGTGTAATATATTTTTAATCAAAATTATTATTTAGTTGTTTTTTTTAATTTATATAAGATTTTCAATTAATATTTCTGAAAATAAAATACTGGTTTATAATTATTTGAAACCGTATTTTAATTAGAATTTTATAGCGGATTCGTATATTTTATTCTATTCCGAGTGGACTGAGTTAAAAAAAAACTTTTAAATTCTGAATTAATTAACCGCCACTCGTATCGTTATCGAACATGCTCTTTTACTCCGTGTTATTTCTAGGGGCGCCGAACTATTAATAAGTATAAAAATTATAAATTATCCTTATATATATATATATATATATATATATATATATATATATATATCTGTGTGTGTGTATAATTCATGCACTGTCGAGAAATGCGATAAGCCTGATAAAGATTTTTGTTGTGTGACGTTTTAGAAGCCTGTTATCGTACAAAGAAAGGGAAAAATAGATAATCACTATTAAGTTCGGTTCAGTTGTCAGTAGTCGTCAAGACGACGCCGACATTATACCAATCATCGCGGTTAACATTTTTCGTATTTTTCGTGGTCACATTTTCTAGACATCGTGACATGAGCTCTACCAAGGAATCCGGCAGAGGTATTCAAAAATAATTTACTGGATTGACATTATATATATATATATATATATATATATATATATATATATATATATATAAAGTATATTTATCATATAAAAAAAGGATTGTTTTTTTGACGTTTACATGTTTAAAAATTCTTCGTAGATTAGAACGGTCCAATAGTTCGAACTTGAAGTTTGTTTTATATAGTAACTATTTGAATATTATACATTTATATTATAGTGGTTATCGTTTTTTTATTTTACACATAAAAGTGTTAATTTAATAGAATAATATTTTAAACTATTATAAAATATTACTGTTATATAATTTAATTATGATGAAAATTTTTCATCATAATTAAATTTATTATATTCTTGGCACTCATTTTTTACGTATAATATTTTTCTATATAAAACTGTATCGTTTTATCTGACATAATTTTAATTCAATTTATAATTTTTCATAATTTTCGTTACATTTAAATGATGATTATTAAATCTAGAAATAATTATAACAGTTATCGTAAGACTATTTATCATAAAAAAAAATTATAAACATTTATTTAAAATATATAACAGATTACATGCTATTATTAACAAAAATATTTTATTTAATATGTTAGATTGAATATATCTGAATATCGTTTTTATTTAATAAAAATAATTGCAGTGTAACTTATGGGTTATATCTCTCACGTAATCTAAATATTCACCGAAATCTTTCATGTTCAAACCGAAATTCATAATTATTGTTAATAATACATATTGATAAAAAAAATACTATCCATATAAAAATGCAATTGTCGATTGTTAAATATAATATTTCAAAATGTGTCTGTTTCATGTCAATCAAACTATTAATATTTTAGTTCAAAATTTGATCAGTGGATCGTAATATTAACAATATATGCAAATAATGATTAATTTTGTATATTATTTAATGGATTTGTAATTACTTTTTATATTATTATTACTGTAAAATTGCCGATTGTGATTAATGATTTATTAATTTACTTTTTTTTTAAATACCATATACTTTATTATTCGATTTAGAAGTTGTTTAGCGTTTGAATATATTAGTGTGTAATATATTTGTTTAATGCATAATAATTACACGTTTTTAATATTTACATTATATATAATAGTAAAATGTGATAATGTATGATGAACTTCGTATTTATTTAATTACAAATTGTTACAATAAAAACCAAAATTAAAATTATATTACACTAAGACACTGATGAATATTTTATAGAAAAATAGTTTGTCAATTTATTTTCTATAAAATTTTTAAATTTCTATACAGTGACGAATCGGTTGCGGTCCGCGAGTTTACGTCACCTTTCTACCAGAAAAACTAATTACATATAGTGACATATTATACTTGTTAATCACTCAAAGCTGATATTTGATATAAGGATTCTTAAAAATTTTCAGAAAATATTTAATATTCGTTATGAAAAAAGTATACTATTTTTTTTGTATATATGTAGTTTATTTTTTTTAAATTTGATATTGCAATATATTAAATGGTTATAAATTATATATAATATATAAAATTAAAAATCGTAATATTGAAATGATTTTTTTTTTATTTTGTAAGTATAATAAAATTGCAAACAAGTTGAATATTTCGCATTCCATTACATATCATACATTAACCTTATATGTAAATTGTTTGCCTTTTTTTTTAAGTACAAAGATATTTTTGTACGTGGCATTTGTATGTATGTGCAGTTTTTTTTATTTAGTGAAAATTATAACCATATAATCGTCGGTAATCGGTGATATCATTGTGATAGACTCTCAAGGCAAGATCGACATGACCTTACTCGTTATTCATTTGCAGTTTTAACACCGTATAAAATGCACAATTGTCTGACATTAACGTGTTTGTGATGACGATTTCATACGTTGTGCAGTTGTTGATCAGGGTTATTCAAGTATACATTTATGTATATATTTTTGGAAATAATTTGAAGATAAAAAAAAAATTATCCTCAAAGAAGTGAATTTCTCTTTTGTAAAACGAATTAAATTTATCGTGCTATCGATTTTAATTATTGAAAAATATTTTCAGTCAGATTTTAGAAAAAAATACGTATCATTTATAAATACGTTTAGTATGTTAAAAATAATATTTCACATATCAATTTCGAATTGTTTATCTATTGTCGGTGTAAAGTACATCATTTTGTCATCGATTAGTTGTGAGTCAGATAATAATAATTTTGATATTATTTATAAATATGACATTTTTGAATACACTTCTTAGAATCGATTTAATTATGTGTATTTTGGCAGAAGTTGCATTAAAATGACATATAGTATTAGATTGCCATTAAAAGTGATTTTCTTTATATTTTATAAGATTTTCGATATATAAGTGGTAGTTTTGTTAATCAATAATGTATTAGATGAGCATATTATTAGAATTTTTAGAATCTCTATATTTAAATTAAAAACATATTTTATAGTTATTATGGAAGTTTCTGTTACATAAATGAATCTATAAATATGACGTTATCTTTAATACACATATCATAAAGAAGTTCAACATATCTCTTTTAATTGGTGAAATTTTCATTTAAAATTCTTGTATATTATTATACTACTAATTAAGTTTTCGTTAAAGTAATATGTTATTTTACTCGAAAATATAATATTATTGAAAATTTATACATCGATTTCTTTCATATTTAATATAAAACTAGTAATTCGACCTTGTAAAAAGTTAATCAGCACTTCAAAATTTTGTTTGTGATAAATATTCGTACATTTTTCATGCCACTAACAATAAACACAATGAAAATTTATATGGTAAAATCCAAAATTTTTGAAAATCGCTTTCGATCCTGATTTCAGTTATGATTATGACGACAATTTGTGTTCATGCCGGATATATGCCTAACAAACACGTAGCCTAAAATATGGATTGATTAATTTATGTCAAAATATAAAGTAACGGATTAACATATTTTTGGACCTAAAATGGAAACTAGAATTGGAGCTCTTATAGAATATCAGAGTGACTAAAATAAAAACAAATTACGTAAAAGGAAAATGATATATGAAAATAACTTACGAGGAATTTAGGCCTGGGCCACTTTTTTCATATTTCACAGAACACAAATATATTTTTAACATGTTATAATAATGAATTCCAATTTCAAATGTTGTTAAATATTATTTATTATTATATTTAAACAAATAATATGATAATACAATTACTAATTTATTGATGTTAATGTACCCTTTACCGAATAAATTTTATAGATGATCTAATTTGTTTAATTATGTTTTAGATATGTAAATACATAATTTGCAAGCCATGTATATATTGTCGATAAGCAAATTCAAATAATATTCATTTCAAATAGATACGCTTATAAAAAATAATATTTACCGATTTGATTTATGTGGTTTGATGCACTTTAATAATACACAAACAACATATTTGCACCAAGTCAAACGTGTGACGTCTCACAAGAGTGCACAAAATTTTCAATTTTAAAAATAAACATATCAATAATGTGGCATTTATAAATATTTAATATACGATGTGAATAACTTTCAATAAATTCAAGTATGAAATTAATAAAATACGCACCTGTTTACACCTTGATAGTTGGTAATGTTCCGTGTGAAGTTTGAAAAACGCTGACATTAAAACTTTTCCATACCGCACAGCTATCTGTACTATTAGCAGGATATCCTGTTGATATTGCCATGACTCCACGTATCTCCCGGTTTATCTGTTTAAGTCTATCCAGGAGTATGGTTTGACCAGCGCAAAAATATTACGAATGGTTCGAAATGATAACAGTTATTCGCCTTTTTTTTCCAGTAATCAGAAATCGGAAAATCAATTAGTTTTATGGGAATATATTTTATTGTATGCTGCTTATTAGGACTAAAACGAAGAAAATATATTTTAAAATACATATTAATTTTATTTAATTAATCCAATGTGACTGTGTTCCGTGATGGTCCGATTAAGCGGATTCTACTGTATAATCATCTAATATATATTATTTCGAAAGTTTAAATTAAATTTACACAATCAATACAGGTATTCCCATATATATATTTATTGTGTACGTATATTCATATGCTGAAGTTCAAAGATTTTTTTCATAGATTCCAGAATCTCCGTTACTTTCTACTCGTGCGATTCTTCTTCATCAAAAGACGTCGCCACGTCCACGTCCTCCTACCGACTTTTCTTATTTTTTTTTATCCATTTTCATTTAGGTCTTATTGCTGGCATTTTGACCGATTTAATAATAATCCTCGACCATGCGTACAGTATATATGAAATATTTTTTTCTCGGAGACCAGATCCCAGTACGTGTGCACATAATATATATACTGTGTACAGTTAGTTTCGGTTGTGCGACGGCGCGGAAATTGTAAAAGCGTTCAAGAATTTTAATTCGACATAATCTATTAGTATTAGGGTACATATTTAACATTTTATTGACGTCCGTTTTTTTATTATTATTTCTTCTGTACGAGTATATGTATATTATAATAGTATTATTTATCTATAATATGTTATTTCTTCCTGAACAAAATGATATATCATACGATGCACGATTATAAATCTAATTCGCGATGCAGAATAAAAGGTTCTTTTCAATTTGCGTATGTGAACAGTATTTCATTTTGAGACTGTGCAAAAAAAAATACTGTTTCACTATAACGTTATTTAGAAATTATACTGATTATCATACAATGTAAATTCTTTTGCATTTTAAATGTGTATGTATTTTAAAATATATCGATTTGATCACGAATTCAACGTGTGTTGTATAAATATCATTAAAGAAAAATTGTATATATTTATAATATTAATAAATATATTACGTATAAATAATTCGTCTTTTTTTAACAACGAAATATCGATAATCCAAAAATATTTTTTTGTTTTTTATTTAAAGAATATAAAAATTATAAAGAAATCAACTCAATATTGTCGCATTGAACATTTTTTATCCATTTGATTATGACTTGACATGAAGTCAACCACAAATATCAAGCCAAGGATATCTTCATCCAGCTTAAAGTAAAAAATAAAATAAATATATAATAAAGGGAACGATATCAAAATTATTGTCCGGTCTTACAACAAAAATGTATAAAAATAATAAGAGATATTTAAAATTTTATCTTCTCTGAGCAACATTAGATGAAGACAATTTTTATAAATATATGTAAAGTAAAAAGTCTAGCAATATTTTTATATTAAAATAAAAACAGTGTTTCACAAATTTGAAATTTATAAATAGATTTATTTTAAATTATTACATTAATGAACAAACGTAGATTAATGTGTATGAATTACAATTTAAAATAAACAATAAAAAATACTTAATAATAATTTTATATCGCATGAAAAGAAAATATTACAAAAAAAATAATAATCGCAACGATTTTTTTTAATCAAATAACACAACGACGACACGATTTACTACAATTTTTGAATCATGATTGATACATAGTATGACTATATATATATGTTGCAGTTTTTTTTTTCGTTTTAATTTACCATATATAAGCAATGAGAAATATGCGACCTTAAACCATAAACGATATTTTATTATTAACTATTTGTTTTATCTGTATGTTGTCAGTCTTTTGGTATCTATGATAAATCATTTGTAAGTGCACTTGTTCAGCAACGTATCGCGTTCATGAATTTTCACAATATCGCTTACATTCTTTCACTTTTTATTTATAAAAGATAAAAATAAAATATATATATATATATATATATATATATATATATATATATATATATATATATATATTAGTTATAGAGTTAACAAATAAATAATGTTAAAATATTTTTTTCTCATGTAATAATTTGTCAATTATACATACCAATAATGTTTTTTTATCGTATTTAAAGACATTTTTATTAATTGAGTAATCGTTATTTTTTTTTATTAATATTAGATATTTCAATCACAATTAAATATTTACATTTATGATAATAGAGCAAACACAACATTGTTTCAAAATTGTTTATTTTTTTAAATTTAAAACGTGATTAACTGTGTACAAGTATGGATTCTTTTTATCCTATTATTACATGGTGAAAAATATATAGAAAAAAAATCATTAAAAATATTATATTGAAACATATATTTACTTTAATAACAATTATAGTTCATGTTTATCTCTAAAAAAAAATATTATTATTGATTGTTTATTTTATTGATGTTCATTCTTGTTTCTACCTGATTATCTATTTCAACAGCAATTAGTTTAAGATAATTGTATTTTGTATATTTCATTCTTTGAAAACATATTTATATATTCAAATTGTACTTGTGTTTATTTATTATTATTATTTATCAATGATTTAAAATGTTAACATTGTATATAATGTATAGTTCAATTATTTAATTTATAATTTTAAACGAAATATTATAATATAAATTATATGAAAAAATACGAATAAAAAGAATATATTTCCTGTTATATTTAAAATTGTGAAGAAGGAAAACATATAGTAAAATTGTTGAGATTTTTCAACATGACATATTTGCTAAAAAGAAAAATATTTTTTAATCTTTTATTGCGATATCTTTAAAAAAATATCGCAACATAGTATAACATATTAACGATAAAGAAAATTAAAAACATACATATTATTCCATATTTTGTTAAATTGTTATATTTAACATAATGCAGACGTAAAATGAGTTATTACTATAAATTTAAATATCCAATTTTAATTATTAAATTCGGAGATTAGATTTTATTATGTAACATTCTTTGTATGGTTATGAAATTTCATTTTTAATTAGTACTAAGAACCTATTTTAGTAAGATTTTGATTAATCAGATGTATTTATGGTAATCTTAATTTTTTTCTTCTATCCAAATATATAAAACATCATATATCTAATTTTATTTTAATTTTTATATCTAATTTAAATAAATAAAACAATATTTATCATATTAAGTTTATTCTTATTTTTCTGTAACAGCATCATCGGTGATTTTAAAAAATCTATGTAGTAAATTGAACGAGATAAAAACTTATATCATATTGAAGTAATTTACTTCCAATTCTAATAGCAGTATTTTGATTTATGATGAAAAAGTATAATATTTGTACTATTTTTCATTATTTAATTATATTTTTTATTATATCATTTTACGTTTATTCAGTTTAGAGCAGATATCAATATATATATATATATATATATATATATATATATATATATATATAACTCTTTTTTTACACGGTAGATACGTTTCTAAACAAACGTGTAAAAACAGTCGTGCAAAAAAATGCATATATGATATGATCCACAATTTTAAAAAATCGTATAAAATGAAAAAATTCCATACATTTTTCCAAAAAAGGTGCAAAACAATAATAATGAATTTCATATTTATAAATCTGAAAATTGATTCTTAAATTGTCATCGAAAGTAAGAAAGTATGCAAAGTTTCAGCTCAATCGAACATTGGGATGTGCTCAAAAAATCGATTACAAAATTCCACCCAGACAAACAGACGAGTGAATCTTATTGTATGTAATAAAAATTTTAGGGAGTCTTGCTAGAACAAAAAATTCGTTTAAAAAATATATTAATTGTTATCGGTGAACCGCGTTATTTCAAAATCGTGTAAAAAAAGAGTTATATATATATATATATATATATATATATATATATATATATAATATTTTATACATATTATAAGAGTAATTATTAATATTCAACATCGATTTTTCGCTTGTCATCCATCGTCTATATGTAAACATAGAATTTGAACTTGAGACTGTACATTAGTATATGTAAATGACATAATTTATCGTTCAAACAAAACAACATTATACGAAATTAATTCAAATAATAATTGTTTAATTATCACTCCCTGTTTATTTATTAGATTTTGGTCGATTTTTCAGTCACATGCCAGCCTGAAATGCAGTCAGCTCGTGGCTCATATCAAAGACCACAACGTCGAAATCAACATCTTCAAACGAACGTGAGTTTATTTTTATCATTATTATTAATTTTTTTTTCTTCATTTTATCACTCATCTATTTGTATACGTATTAGAACTATCAATATTTAATAGTAAATATTTTCAACCTATTACGGAATAAACGAATAGGCGAATTCGAATGAAACCGATTATCTTAACGCATTATTTATATTCATCACACACATACTCACACACATATATATATATATATATACACATTCAGACCTTAATTAAACTATTTATATGAATGTTATGCGCGTTTGCACATGTTGATGAGCTTATATCTTTTATATATTGGTAGAATTCACGATATCATCATGTGTATATTTAATCATGATATAAAAATATGCTGTCTATCGTTGCTATCTCGTCAACTATGGTCTTTTATTTTTCACTCGTGTATAATGTCGGGCGTAATATAAAAGTAAATTAAGTAACTTCAACGTTACAATTAAAGTGTGGGTGTACGTTGCAAATCATCATGACGAAGAATCTGACCGAATTTAAACGGGCTCAGATATTTAGAGTGTATGTAATTTGTATACAGTAGCGATGGCCACTATCTTCAACATTGAAGAACGCCCGTAATTCTTTCTAAATTTACCTGACCGTGTGAATTTCTATTTCAATTCGTAATACACTATTTATATAAATTATTTATTTTATAATTTTAAAATTGTCTGAATCCAGTACATATATATATATATATATATATATATATATATATATATATATATATATATATATATATATATATATATATATATATATATATATATATATATATATATATACTGCAATAAAATAATCAAATATTCTAATGTATTGATCAAACTCTGATTATCATCGATGATAATAATTATAAAATGTCATCGATGCACAATACAATAGATCATTTGTCGCATATGATTTAAATGAAAAAGTCGGCCTTAAATTGAAATTTTACGTTGACCTATAAAGACAACGCCAAAAGTGAGTAATCGTGTTAATTTTAACGTAAAATTAATTACTCACAACGGCGGTTGTTGTGCAAAATATTTCATTTTTGTCACAAGTAGTTTCTAATTATGGTTTCTTTATTTGGTCTTAGAAATTGCATGCGATGTACATAATTATGATATTTCGTTTAAAACTCGACTTCAGCATAAATCCGTTTTCAACCGGAAACGTTGTCAGTAGCGAAATTAATTATAAAGTCTTACATTTTAAACGTAATTTTCTTTACTTTTTTTTTAATCGGATTCATTTTCCTTAAGCAAAATATTTGATTAATTACAACATTGTGAGTCAGAAGTACGTCATTCGAAAACATTTTATACTCGATTATGAACAAAGATGTTATATTTTATTGTGATGATTTTGCTTTCGTTCTTGATTTTTCTTCATATTTATATATATATATATATATATATATATATATATATATATATATATATATATATACATGTATTTAAAAATTTTTATTTTCGTATATGTATATGCTATTAAATATAATATAACAAATTTGTGCAAACGGTGTAAATGTCGATATCATATATTGTACATTGAAATATTTTTAATTTTTGCATCCATAATTTGTGGGTGGGCGTCACAATTGAAATACCAAAATGACAAAATCTGGTTTTCAAAAAAATATAATCGAAACGCTTCGAAATATTCAATTTAAAAATAAATAAACATCAAATTATGTATATTACGGGCGTATTTTTAAAATTTTTCACGAATGAAAATCTACCAACCGTCGTTCAATGAAATAAAACTATTCATCTCGACTAACTCTCTCATGTAAATTTAACTTTATTAAAAATAATAATTTTACGCATATAAAGTTAAAAAATTATCATATATGAAAATTTAAGTTTTTGAACTTTCTAAATGAAAGATTTCAAAGTTGTCACAAAATTGAAAGAACAACAAATAGCACAAATTATATAAATGCATTTAAGTTTGTAGGCGTACTGTGCATGATTATTTCAAATGTATTTTCTCATATATTCATTAAATGTGGTAAATAACTGTTCATTATCTTAAATGTGAATACGGATGCGTTATGAAAGTACTAACATTTAACCCTTTTAGGTCTTTCGATGTATAGATATTTAAAAACCTATTTTTTCAATTAACTAACGGTCTTAAAATTCTAAATTATTGTTTATAATAATCACTGTTTTAAAAATATAATTTAAAATGAGTAAAAAAAATCAAGTTTTCAAGAGAGTTTACAATCGTTTTGTTTAATATTTATGTTATACCATTAACTATAGTATAATTAATTAAGCGAAATTTATTTTAATATTATGATTATTTAGTTATTGTATAGCAAATAATTAATATTAAATTTTATTTGTCCAACAATGTATATAATATTATAAAATTATGTACATACAAATTTGATAATAAATATATTCTTTCGAATCAAAATTTAAACTTTCGATATTATAATATGTAAAGAACGAACAAAATTAATATATTTAATTTGTTATGTATATCAATCATTGATTAAAATATTTTTTTTAAACTAAGAAAATAAGAAAATAAATCTGTAAGATATATACTAAATATTTTAGGGTTAAATTAAAAATTTTATAGTATATTTAAGAAAAATAATACATATAAAATTTTGACAAAGGACCGATAACTTTTTGTTCTGAATATAAGACACGTTCTAAACTTCATAATTATATATCCACATACTACCATCATTATTGTGTCTGCATGTTGATGAGTAATATGTTTTGTACAAAGAAAATATAAGATCACTGAATCATCCAATTACATTGTTTCATTTTGCTTTATTTCGATAGAATTACATATATGATAAATAGAAAATTTAAAACATCTCAAATTTTACTGTAATTTGAGATATATAAATAAATACTTAATTAAGTCGATTTTATTTGTTCCTTATATAATTAACTTTTGTCAAAGTGATTCATAATATTTTTCAAAAAATATACAGTATAAATAATGAACAACTTTTTTATTTTGTAATATGTAAATCAATACGTATGTGAAATTTATATTCTTGCGGTTATTCTGTTAGAAAGACACGTGCATTTAAATGTAGTAAGTACGTTATTATATTAAAAATTGAATAAATTTTGAAAATGAAATGAATGCAGCGATATTCGTTGAAAATTAAATTCATTTACATTTTATTTCGTGTATGTTTTTTCGATATGCGATTATTGATTTTTTTTTTCATATTTCAACTCCGCCATTGTGCAGTTCAATAAATATAGTTATACATAAAACTGCATACATATGCTACACACATATATATTTTTATTTTCACTTTTATCTTATATTTAAACATTGTTTAAATATTTTCATGAGTACACACACACACATAAAAGTTTCGTTTTCAGAATTCTTATCGGATTCGTTCAGTTTTTTCGCGTCGTATTAATAATAATGAAAAATATATATATATATAAAACATCGTGTTTGTTTTCACTAGATTGCAGTCACGAACTTAACATATGCTAACATTATGATAATACTATATGTACTATAAAATAACGAAACTATACTTTACTCCGAAACAATGCGTTACACTTATAATTATTGTCGTTTTTTCCATATTTTTTTTACGTACGTATTCGGAAAATTCACGAATAAATGATAAAGAAAATCGGGTTAAAAATGCATTTATTTTTTTTACTAATCTATTACTGTTGAAATTATAGAATATTTTATTATCAATATATATTCTGGCTTACGGTCAATTATCTTTTGATTAATCGAATATATATATATATATATATATATATATATATATGTGTGTGTGTGTGTGTGTGTGTGTGTGTGTGTGATGAAAATTATAAAAAAATTTATACATATAAAAATATATGAAATTTTTTCGTCGTAAGTGCGAATGGGTCATAAGTCGACAATTGTATAAATAATTTCTATTCCTTATAATTATAAAATTTTGTTGTAAATTCAATATATAGATTTTTATGTATTTTAGATTTTACTTTATATAAGGGGAATTTCGATAAGATAGTGACTAATTTCTTATTACAGTTTTTTTTTATGTATCATATATAAAGTTATATTTTCTCGCATGTTATTTCACGATTAAAGACAGTTAATTATTTATTTTTAAGATATTTATAATAAATATAAATTAAAAATAATTAAATAGCATTTTTTTTTTGGATGCAAATATGCAATTTCATTTATATATATATATATATATATATATATATATATATATATATATATATATATATATACCATATATACATTCTATATATTGAAAATCACAAAAATATTATTACAATACGTATGTGGCAGTATGGTAATGTCAGTGTCGACATTGATAATGATGGTGTTGGTGATGGTGATGTTAATGGTATGAGTTTGCTGGTGTCTCTCTCTCAGGCCGTTATATCGATTGTGTCTGCGTTCGGCGTCTGCCCGGCCTCCGCGTTGCCACCATAGGCTCTTCTTCTCATCTCCTCTGCATTTTATCTGCAGACGTAGACGACCACCACGTGGAAACCGATCCCATTCAGAGCAATGCTCTCCTTGCAGAGTCCGTCAACCACGCCGGGCTCAAAAGCCCAGGGTAACGCCCCCCTATCTAAAACGCTACCCGTTGATCTATCCTGATGATATATATATATATCAATTCAGCTATGAACAAAAATCATATTTTAGCTTTTAAAATATCTATGTAACTGATTATTATTATTGATTTTATATCATGTTACTTTTCATCACAACCATTGTCTATTTATAATAGAATAAATGCATTGTTTCAATAATCTTTATTATTACTAAATTATTTAACAATACACACATTTTTCGAAACATTCATCGCACAATTACAATATTTTAAACCTTTCATCGATAATAGACATTATCATCGTGCAATTACTATGATTCTTTAACATTTGTTCAATTTTGAATCGAATTTTAACAATACATATTTTATTCGTCCCGAGTGCGCAACAAGAACATATTTCGAGAGTCTGGGGGGGGTGTTGACCGTTGAAAGGGTTAAGCACCACTGTTCTAAATTTTTTACTATCGAACGTCTTCGTCGTCGACCCTTTTTTACCTTTATGTATGAAGTGTGCTTCTACATTATTATTATTTTTCGTATTTCGATCTAAATTGTAATTTTATGGATGTCGTTTCATACATATATTATATGTTATACATATATTATTTTTAAAAATGATTTGTTCGTATAAAATCCCACGAGCAATTCTTAGTCGTTTTATGGTAACATTAATATTATTGTGAAAAAAAGTAAACATATTAAAATGTCAAATTCTCATAATAATCATGTGTTTCTTATTTATGAATTCCATTCGTTTTATATACTTTTTTTTCCAGATTCTATTACAATAAATACGATTTAAATTGTCCGTATATAAATATATAATATTTAAATAATATTAATGCGTATTTTTCAGCAGACAGCAGTGGTATTTTTTTCGCTTATAAATCTTCAATAGCGCGTATCGATTTTAACATGAAAGAACACTACAGACCGGTGCAAACTATTCATATAGAATTTTAAGTTGAACAATAAAATAAAAATTATCTAAAATAAAATAAATAAAACAATAATAATTATTGTTAGTTTTTTTTTTAAACATTGAACTTATCATATTGAATATATAATCGTACTTATCTTATCGTTTGTTATCTCAATACGAGTTATTTAAAATATTCTGATTGCAATTGATATTATATCATTTCGTTATTCTGTCTTCTTAATTTAAATGATATATTTTATTTTTAACTAATATATATTTATGAAATTATTAATAAATATTATATATATATATATATATATATATATATATATATATATATATATATATATATATATATATTTGTGTGTGTGTGTGTATGGGTTCATTAACACGATGAACCCTATCAGTCGGCATTGCTTCGACCGGTCTGCCAGGTTGATGTTCTCTCTTTATTTGTATTGGCGTTTGCGTATACGAATCTAACGTTTATTATTGTGTTATTTATATTTTTTCGATATAAATTTTCGACATTTTCAATAATATGAAAAAAAAATGTTTAAACAAAAGCGTTCCTTATAATCTTTTCACTGTTATATAAATTCTTTGCAAAATTTCTTTGGTTGCAAAAAAAAAAAATATCATTTCTATAGAAATTTGTACGTATATTATTATTGTTAATTAATCGGCTGAAAAGTCATTTTTTATTCTATAATATATTATTAATAAAATTTTTATTCTTATATATCATATATGTTTTACTATGAACATAAAATTTTCACGTAATTTGTTTGAAAAATAAATATTTTTCATATTTTTATCACTTTTTTTATATAATTAAAAATTGTCAATCGGATTATTGTATTAAAGTTATATATAATCATAAAATGTTACTTTTTTTAACAATGAAATACATATATCTAAAAACATATAAATTCGTTTCTGTTGTAATAATTGAATATATTCAATTATCTTAAATTTTTGACATTAAGTTTTTCTATTGATTTCATATTTATTATTAGTAATTGATATGTTATGAAATATATATTAATTGAACGATAAAAATACATACCGTATGTTATCTACATTTAATGCTATCATAATATGACATTTAAAAATTGTAATTATTTAAAACTATGATTAATTTTGTATTAGAAATTTATTACATATAAAAAAAAATATCGATACAATAATTAATTCGATACTTATGACCTATATATTAGGTAACAATTTTTTTTGCGAAATGTAATGAATGCACTTCAATATTTCCCCTATTTTTTCATGTCGTATTTTATTTACACCTGCACTTTTTTCCAAGTAATTAGTTTGCGTTTATATTATTCACCGTCGTATAACCCCTGCGTTTTCAGCGGTGTTTTGTTAAAACGTATTATTTTACAGAAATGCGCACCCCCTTCGACGACTGCAATTTTCTTTCGCAATTTTATCGTTAATATAATGTATATAGTTTCTTTTTATTTATTTATTTATTTATATAGTAATATTTAAAAAAAAACACTTTATTATTCACAACGTTCAAAAGTTGATAGTAAATCTTGACATTACCACATACACCAAACACATGATATACAATTATTATTCCGAGCGAACTTCCTTTTCATAGATGATGCAAGCAAGTATTATACGAATGATTGAGTCAATT
>JANIJI010000021.1:8232500-8310000 GCA_024500535.1 Leptonema lineaticorne
TGTATAAATGAACGGATTCAGTTTGCTTATTTACTACGTTTTAACTATTTTTTTCTTCTACGATACCACTGTTTCTGTACATTGAATTTTACTGGTTTTTTTTTTGTACTCTCTTAGTTCGATTTTTTTGTCTGTTTATTTTAAAACAACACCCACAAATGGGGATGTTGTGTCGTTAGTTCGTCACACTATCGCATTGTATTTTTTTTATTTATTTTTTTGGTTTTTGAACAAAACCCACAAACGGTTTAAATTTTCGCGTTATTCTATACAATTTTATCTATAAACGATAGGATTTTAGTTGCACTTATTCATAGCATGTGTCACATTTTGAAATATCTTTATAACTGTTAAACCGCGATTGATATTTTAAATTTATCTATAATAATTATATAAAATATTTTATTAACGGTTCAATTTAGTCGTATATATAAAAATTCGTAAATTATTACTTAAATTTACATATTCATATTAGATTTTTTATTTTAAATTCACGACTTTCTAAATTGGATTAACAACGATCTGTCATAAATATTATAGCACGTTCACTCATATAACTCTGAACGTGATGACTGCTAATAAATTGATTGTAAAATGTAGTAAACTTCTAATTATTTACTTTTCATAAGAGTAGACAATGAGATGTATTATATAGCATTTTTAATTATATTAAAAATTTAATTATGGAATATATATATATATATATATATATATATATATATATTTGTAGTAAATTGATTACAATATCTCTGTAACACTGCGGATAAATAAGTTTCACGCGCGCTTAGCAACCGCGCTTTGTAATGAACTATTTGCTTACGGACCGAAGCCGCGTTAATATTGCATTCTTTTTTTCCATATATATATTATATACAATATATATATATATATATATATATATATATATATATATATATATATATATATATATATATATATATATATATATATATATATATATATATATAACGAACGCATATTCCCTCATTTTTTTTTTTTTATATATACGCTAACACGTTACGAGCGCATTTAAATTCGTTTCAATTGATATTAATTACAATTACTGAAAAAAAAGCCGAGTAAAACAACACTTAATTATTTTTATCGAGTACATTTTATCGTCGCGCATATATTGATGTTTTGATTTGTGTGCACATATTTTACGTGCGATGGACATTTGTCACGATTGCTATATGTCATTGTTTATATTTGTGTCAGTATATAGTAAATGTATATATATATATATATATATATATATATATATATATATATATTATAATTTGGAACGTTAATTGTGAAATTATATTAAACTTGATACTCTTTTCTTTTTTTTTCACTATTATATCAATATATTTTTTCTATGTAAAAATTATAATGGACGATGTAAATACGTAGTGAGTTAAAGATTTTAGGGTCGATGTTGAGTTTTAAACCGCTGATCGTTTTACGTAATCCTATTGCCGATTTTATTCGAAATCGTTAAAAGTTATATTTAATTCATTAATTTTATATGATTTTTATACATTATTATTTTAATATTATAAATAATCGATTGATTAATATACAAGCAAGCAATAGATACTGCGGTTAGAATACACGATCTTATTCTTTGATTTGATTATTGTTATCGTTTAATTTTAAATTTAACTTTTTATAATATTTACAGGAAAATATATTATTTAATTTAATCCATTTTTTTTAATATAGATTATGCGATAAAAAAATTATGACATCAGTATCAGATAATGAATTCAGTTTTTATTTAAAAATATAGTGAATTTTTGAAAAAAAAATTAAAAATAATGAAAATAGAACACTAGTTTATGATTTTTTTAATTACATTTTGAGTAATATTTCGTTATTTTATATGACTTTTATTAATTATTGCTGAAATTTGTATCACATTTTCTCTTGCAATTAAGTATCTGTAAAATTTACCAGTGCACTATTGATCAATCCGTTCGACATTCATAATACTATTTTATTATTATATTAATGCTTACTATTATATAATTTATCGTGCAAATGTATCTTGAAATACTGTTAATTAACCAGAGTTTATGTGCATATTTATTTGCGCGTAACGTTCTCAATTTTACCGACAACTAAAAACTATATTAAACTCTCCACTCGAATTGTTGTTATTATTATTGTTTTTAACACAAAATTTGAATATTCCGTTTGCAAAGTAAAAGCTTTGAATTGTTTTACTTAAAAAAAAAATGAAAATAAACAATGTCGTTGGATTTTTATATTTATTTTCGTAAACACATCGTTTCACAGAATTTACACGTCGGTTTTACGATAATAGCATTTTTATCCTACATACATCAAAATATATTTTGAAACTGTAAAACTTCCGCACACCATCCATTAGTTATATTTATATATATATATATATATATATATATATATATATATATATATATATATTGTACGTTAATTTTTTTTCCAATGTACTCCAATGAATGCACACTGTAAAATCTGTCATTTCCGTTACAATTATCTTGTTAATATACATCCATTTTAAGTGCCGATTTGAAAGCGCGTCGCAACCACACGAATATTATTCATAGTTATTTCTGATGTATGGACATTGAATCGATAAATTTTCCATTCTAAAAATAATATAAGAAAAGTGACAATGATTCATAATGGTTCGATAACGGACGACGAGACCATGTGATTCAACCAGATTATTACTATAGGGTCGTCCCCGCATTTTTTCCCACATCCTATTTATGACGTTGTTCGCGATCGGCGTGACCGTCGTCAGTATCATCAATTAAAGCATACGATATATAGTCGTAAAACGGAAAAAAAAATCATATTCACTAGCGGTATGTGAGAATTTCGTTGAATTATTGATGAATTTATATATGTTTCTTATATAGTTGAATGTGTATTAATTTTTGTTTTTTTTTTCAACGTTGTTGCTTATAGTCGGTCAGACGACACACCCACGTTCTTAGACAATATAATGAAGTCCTACGAATTAGAGTGTGAAACGCGTCTATATGATATATATATATATATATATATATATATATATATATATATATATATATATATATATATATATATATATATAGGTAAAATTTTGTATTCCAATATTTTATTTCTAATATATCTCATAATAAAACAATTGACGAAACGATATTTTATTATATCATAACAAATATTTCTAATCAAAATGTTGCTATAATAAATATATTAACAATTTTATATAAATATTTGGAAATCTCTCGCCGAATATGGTTTTTATCGTCTGATAGCAATATATATATATATAATATATATATATATATATATATATATATATATATATATATATATTGTGCTATTATGTGACTGCATTATTGATTATTATTTTACAGTGAAAATTAGCCGACGCCATGATTGACATATTTAGATAATATAGCTTTTCTGAAATAGATTATGAAAATTATGTCACATGTTGAAAATTTTTCATTATAAAAATTTAAATATATTTAAAATTATTTTCGATGTCACAAATGGTGCATTAGGAAATCGATTTAGAAAATAGGGATATGTGTAATTGTAAATATATTTAGTCAATAGTTAACCCCCATAATCGACTTCCCCTAAAATATATTTAATTTTACCCGCAGAATATATTAATAAAAAAATATTTTTTCCGAATAATTAGTAATGCGTAAATAATGGTTCTTAATAAGTTAGTTTTTATTCTACTAGATTAGTCTAGTATTTGAGAAAAATTTGAATATTTTGGTGAAGGGCAATTTCTACACTGTATTAAATTTAGGTATACACGTACATATATATCTTCTAATTAAATTAGTAGTTGAGTAGTATAAATTGGGAACATTTTTCATAACGCAACATTTTTATATCACATATAAAATTGTAAATATTATTACAAATTATAAAATGTGACGAATACATTTTTTTTAGCTATTTGATAGTGTTTTAAAAAAAATCATAATGGCATAAGCAAAAAGCATAACCTTAGAAAAAACATTGAGAGGAATTTATAATATGAAAATAGAAGAAAATTCTTTAGAAAATAAATGATCGATATCGTCTTTGCCTGTAAAACGGCATCATTCATTGCAACCTTGAACCGGAATAATGGAACTCGGCCAGCGCGAATCAAATCAAGTGGATTGAGTGCATTGCGATCGATTCACAAATTTTTCTTTGACGTCTATTTTTTTTTTAATATTTTGAGGTCATAAATTTATTTTTAATGTAAATATAAAATTATGAAAACATTTCATGTGAAGTCAAAATTTATATTTCTTAATAAATTACTAGTCACAACAGGAATAATAGAAATTGGATAATTAACTACAATTTTACAAAACTATAAGAAATAATTATATGCTGCATACTAACACATTTCTTTCGAAATATAGAGATTCTTGAACGGATTGATTGATTTTTAAGATAATAATATAAAATTATTATAATAAATCGAACTTTTGTCTGGATCGTATAAGTTTGTAAATCGAAATATTCGAACTATCGTGATTCATTATAATCTATTTACTTCGATAAAAATGAATAAAAAAATTTTTAAATTAAAACACAATATTATTATTACAATGAATATTCATATAGTAATAATTTTTATACATATGATTTGAAGGTATATAATATATATATATATATATATATATATATATATGTGTATATATATATATATATATATGTTATATTTTTTTTTGCTCGTATGACATTTAAAACGATATATGTGTTACGTTTTCTTAAAAGCCTTCGCGGTCGTTTATTTTAAAAACTATTATATATATATATATATATATATATATATATATATATATATATATATATATATATATATATATATATCATGTTTTGCTTAGAGATTTTTTAAGGGTTTCAGAACGGACGCGCGTGCCGGCGACCGCAGTCTGCGGATCATCGTCCTCTTTTGTACGCCCACGCCCATACACACACACACACACACACACACACACACATATATATATATATATATATATATAATATTTCATATTATATTTAATAATAAATAGTCGTTCGTGTTATCCCTTTAATTCAATATATCGGAAGGGCACCGGGATATATGTTCACTTTTTTTTCAGGATGGCGACAGTCGCCATTAATTAATTGCTGGGAAATTTTCGCCGTTTTTCCTCTCTCCCCCGTACCCCTTGCCCGTACGTTTCGTCGGTCAAATCGCAATTAGTATCGCTGACGCTTATTATTGTCCGGTTCTGTTGACCTCGGGGTTTTACAATTAGTGTGTCCCGATATTGTAAACAATTGCTTTATTAGCGCATTCGGTTAATATATATATATATATATATATATATATATATATATATATATTTATATATATATATATATATATATATATATAAATTAATTGTATTAAATTTTGTATGCCGAAATAAAATTATGTTTTTTATTTTAATGGGAGACGAACATTCCGAGAGCACCATGTATTTAAAATTCTTCAAATTCCGATCAACATTTAAAGATATTAATATATATATATATATATATATATATATATATATATATATATATATATATATATACTTAATTTATTTTAATTAATTATAAAATCGTAAACATAAATCAAACAATATATATGATTTGTATTTTATTAAAAATAAATAGCTATAATGATTACATTAATATTTTATACGTGCATAATATTATGCTTAAATTATAAAATAATATTGAAATCGTTTTATCCATTTATGAAAATAGTAATTCTCAATATTTATTATTAACAAACAACTATTATGATTAAAAGATTTAATCCATAAAAATAATATTAAGATTAAATTAAATACATAATAATATATTATAATCAATTCGTTTTAAAGGTGTTCTTATTATAATAGACAGGGACATTATTAATTTACTGCATTTTTTAATACAAAAAAATTCGTTTACTTAACATTTTTATCTATTAACAAGAAAGAGGCACGTGCTTTATTGTTTATTAATCAACTGTATGCATTATAAATAAATAATACACGCATTATTATTAATAATGTATACATGTAAAAATATTACTACCGTCGTTATTCTTGCACGAAATATTAGTAACAATCGTTACCTTATAAATAATAATAGTAATCACGATTATTAATCAAAATTTATTCGGCCAATAATCATGCAGTTCATTAAATTGTTATAACGTTAAACAGTTGCTCCACTTCGTCTAAAGGTCTTTATTATTATTATTATTAATTTTATTATTACTGATTTGAATCTCTTATATAGAGAATAAACTATATACGTATATCATTACTGAGTGATTCTTTAAAATCGTATTTTATACAAGAATTATTTCCGAGAATCGACGTCCTCGGAACGTTCCGAAATTTTTGCTTCTATTGTGCGCCTGCAAAACTTGGAGAATTCGCGCACATCAGTGAATGATTCAGCGTTTAGTGTTGTGCGCTGTTCGCGGTCATCGTCTTCTTTCTTCATCAAGTCTGACTCCATTTTGTGTATTCGTCGTATGAAACGATACACTTTTTGTGTATTGTGAACGGATTCGGGGTCATTTTTGTCGTTTTGGAAACCTTAAAACGTACGTTTTATTGTGATTTTTTTTTTTAATTAGACTTTCATTAGATTGGATATTTTGTTTATTTTATCATCGACATTGATTAATCGATATATTTATATTATAATATGTTTTAAATTAATTTAGCTATTCATATATTTAATATTTGACTAATGTAAATTTTAATAAACTCAATTTGTTCAATAGTTAGCACGAATAAAACAAGCAATCGCTTCAATATTTGATATTAGCAAAGGTTATCATCGTCAATTATCATTATAACAATTGAAACGCGTAAACATTTACTAGTCATCTACTAATCACTACATAATAACGTATTATATTTACGCTCGTTTAATTTGAATAATTATTTAAAAATTGATTTACGACCGGCACTCTGGAAATCTGTATAAAATTTATTGGACATGATAATTATATATATATATATATATATATATATATATATATATATATATATATATATATATATATTATTAAATATATATAGGGGATATGTTTTATCAGCCTTTTCATGATTAATCATCTATATTCATAATGATTTTATCTTTTTTTTTCTTGTAAATCAAGTAATGGGATGTCGTTATATCGACACAGTCAATCATAATTCCGTATCTGGGATAATATCATATATTATTATGTACACCCTCAGATGGTGGTTTAGTGTGAACGACCGCTTATTGTTGTTCAATCATGCACATTTACCATCGGTACGCCAATGAACGGCTCATCCGTGGGACCTAAAATGCTGCCCTTGGAAATATGATACGTCCATTCTCGTTTTTATTATATGTTTATTATATTATATTATCATCGTGTATCATGGACGGATGCCGCAGCCTCGTCCGATGGTCATAACCGAAGATTTCGTCTAGTCGAAACCTGAGGAACAGGTGGTTTCGCCAGTAGTTTTGAATTGCCGTACCGTTACATTTGTTTGTTTCAATATAATATAATACTTGTGTATTGTATGTGTTTTCTATATATATATATATATATATATATATATATATATATATATATATATGCGTTTAAGAATGTATATTTTTTTTCGTATGTCTCGTCTTCATACCATAGTCATTACAAATTCATGCTAATGAGTCGTAGGTGTGGTTCGTTTGACGATAATATTGTAGAGAGTGAGATGGAAAAGTGGAAATTCCGTTAATCGTCCACATTTTGATACAGAAGATTTATTAGGAAGCAGTCATACGTGAGGAATGTGTTATATTTATTAATGATTGAAAATGAGATGTTCTATTGAAATTCAATTAGATAAAAATGTTTCAGCAATACTTATATCTCATATTGTTATCTATAATATCACAAATATTTCTCATACTACAAATATCTCTCCCCATATCTTATTCTATTTCTATTAAATTAAGTATTAACCATCACGATTTCATTACTTTACATTTATATATGAATATCTGTAATCTGAATCAAACAATTTTTTTTTTAATAGCTGATCGCTAAATAAAACAAATAATTAGATCGTTAACATACGATATGTAATAGTAAAAAAGATAATACTGAAATTTTACGATTTACAATGAGACACAAGATCCTCTATAATTTGACAATGCCTATTCGTATTTATATTAAGCATAGAGCAAAACGGTCCGCGTACGCGCCAAAAAGCCTATAAAATACCGTTGGTCCGGTTGTTTTGATCGGATGTCAACAGCCGAAAAGTTGTGCGCACGATAAAATGCGAGCGGTGCCCGAAGAATTTGTGGTAGAAAAAAATAATAAAAAAATAATAATAATGAAGAACCGGCTCTGCTTCGAGTGGGCCACGGACACCGCCCTCTTGCGGAAGGTCAAGGTGCCTGACTGCTTTCTGCTGCGCCTGTCATTGCTATTGCCATTACCGTTCCTCATGCTGATCAGCGTCGACTGTTCTAATCGTACAACATATGACAGACGATAGAATATATATTTAATGTTTTTTTATTTTTATTTTTATATCAATCAATATTTTACCGTTATATTATATTATACATGTTTAATAATTATTAAATTGAATTTAATCTAGCGTATGATTTTATTAGTCAACACTTGATATTATATTATAATAGTATAAGCTCACGTTTGTTCCTTGTTGCCGTCAAATGATCATATATGTACATGTATTATAAACGATCGTCTTCCGGAAAGTGTTCAGGAAAGGCATCTGGGTCGACTGCCTTTCTGCTTCTTCATTCATGAACGTAGTCGGCCGTTCGGTTTAGGTTAGTTAGCTACCATTCGATTATGCGAATCCGCGTGTCGTATAAATCTAAAAATATTATATAGTTTCTAAATATATTATTTATATTCAACAATATATTATAATTGCGAATAATCAATATTTGATTTGAACTTTATGATCCCAACGAGTCGAGGTCTACTTGTATTTTCAGCGATGGATAAAGAAAGTGTTAAACCAGGCGACCGTCAAGTGTTCAAAAATATTCCTTAATTGTTTATAGCTCAAAAAAAAAAAAAAACATTTTTTTTCAAATAATTAAAATATTATTACATTTCCTATATATTTATTATTTATTATACTATATTAATTTTTGTCGTCGTTCATAACCATGACATGTAAATTGAATTTTGAACAGAATCAACTCTGAAAAATGTCAGATTTTTTTTCCGCGTATGATTTTGTACATGTAATTTTCATATTATTGTTATATTCACGAGCATAGACTTATTATATTATTATAATATATATATTTAGTTGTAAAGTTGAAATCATTCGATCCACGTAGTCGAGGTTGATTCGAGGTCTCATCGAATGCGCGTAATTGAGCATAAACTGGATTCAAAATCCTTGAACATTGTGCACATACTCATTTCGATATATGCGAAATTTTCTTCAACAAAACCTCGACGTATTTATAAATGCACGTATTTTTCAAATAAATAAATTTCTATTTATAACAAATTACCGTTTTTTTTTTAGAATTGCAAATTAATCGAATTCCTCTATACAAATCAAACGATTAATATTATTTTATCATTTAATATCTAACTATTATTGAACGCATTGCCGTTTCACGTTAATAATTTTTATCGTTTTTTTTTCTTTGATTATTCAATACCTTTTTGAAAAATTAAATTTGAATAATATAAAAAAAAGATTTTTTTCGTTTTTCATATATTTATGTCAGTTTAATAAATGATTAATCTTTGACATTTTTATTTACGTAAACAGCTAAGTTCTTCGTATATAGTTTTTAAATGACACACATATACGAAAAATCATCGTTTTTTTTTCTTTATTTGCAATTATACAATTATTACTAATTAAATATTTTTATATGAACGTGCTATATAACATATTTGATTAAATTATTGAATAAATATGCCTAAATATTATACGCATTCGATATATATATATATATATATATATATATATATATATATATATATATATATATATATATATATATATATATATATATATATATATATATATATATATATATATATATATATATCGAATATATAAATAGCGAGACCAATTAAAAATCGAATTTTATTTTTGGTGTCTTTATTTTATAATGTGTTTTAAAAGCGAATATAAATAACGTAATTAATGAATGCGATATTTTTAGACTGTTGTTTACTTGTGTATAAAATGCTAGTGAATCCTTTGTGCTAGATCTTGAACTGTTGATCCGTATGTACGTTCATAACTTTATATTATTTTATAAATATAATAAGGTTACGCTATGAGACTATTCTAAAATTTTCAGCATTTCAAAGAGCTGTGTACTCGTTTATTTATTTTATAAATGTCTGCTTTTCTTTGAGTGTTTCAAAATGTATACAATGAATATACTTGTAAAATTAAAATTATAAGGAAAATTTTGTACGTTGAATTATTTTATAGTTTAAGATATTACGTAAATATCGTTTTTTTTTATGAAATCAAATGTCTATTTGTATGTTTATGATACTAACTATTCTTTATTTATTTTTTATAAATTCACTATAATTTTTTTTCTATGTATGATTTGCAAGATAAAAATGCGACTCATTCTAAAACTCGTTCTAACTTTTTTTATATACAATATTTTTTGGAATCTTAGATCAAAATTTTATGTTATTTTATTTTTGTATAATTCTAATTTACAACAACTCGATAATCTGCCCTTCATTACATTATCATATCAAATATTTCAAAATGCTAGTATTGGTCAAATTCTACTTTGTTTTCAAAATTTAATTTTAAATGATATTTGCAACATGAAATATAGATCATTGCTATACCGAAGTTCAACTTATTACTATATGATTTCATGTAAAATATTTTAGCATTTGCGATTCAATTTTGCTTCGATTTTGGTAGCTGACCAAAAGAATACTTTTCGTCACCATTATATATATATATATATATATATATATATATATACATATTATATGTCATGATTCTATTTTTTTTATTTGCATATTTATTAGTCTCTATAGTTATTTTGAAAATCATTTTGAACTATAGTATTATGGTTTCTTTATTTGTTAAATACCTAGAAACATAATCCTGTATTCGTACAAAATTTTCACTAATCCGACCTAAAAGTGATTACAAACTAATACAGGTAGTTGCAATGGATTGTAAATTTTACTTTTTCGCATTAAATTGCTCATTTATTGATAGAAACAGGTAGAATTTTTGTTTTTTTAATTAGAAATTGTTCTTAAAGGTCATATTTATCATTAAAATTGTAAATTTACTAAGATAAATCTGTAAAATCGGCATAACATTTTATAATTTCAAAATATAAATCAGGCACACCAACGAACCATTCCAACACTCACATCGTGAGCTCAAAGGGTAAAATTTGATTTATTTTTTATTTTTAACACGTTGACTGCTTCACGCGTTTTATATAACTTGCCAATGGTTCCAACATCAATTTTTAATAAAAAATAAAAAATATTATAATGAAATTTTATTTGTAGCAGATAAGATAAGTTGTATAATTGCATTTAATGCAATGGTGAGGATCATCGGTGACCTCAAAGGCGCGATAGGCATTTCGTCGAATATCAGTTATTTGAAATGCTTGTTTTGCAATTGATAAGTAATTAAGGGAAATCTATAGTTGATTTGTCTTATCAAACGACTTGCGAAAAACTATAATTATTTATACAAACAAGTAACAAAAAATATTTCAATTCGCAATTTTAGGATGAAGTTAGCACTGTATTTAGTGAAATGTTCTGATGTTGAAGATTTCATTTCATCAGATAATTACGTACAGAAGTGTAACTCATCGCAGTATGAACTAATAAAATATGTATATTTTCCTTATAATAATAGAATTATTTTTGTTATGTGTGGCATTATTTTTTTCAAATAAAAAATTATGTATTTTTAGTATTGGTCGTGTCGTTGGTCACCGGTGACCCCTACGACGCTGTGGCCAAGTTGAGTGTCGGTCAGCGATGCACCTCCCATGGCAGTCAACGTGTTAAATTAATTTCGGCAAAATCTAACCATTTAATACACACTTACACACTCGTAAAATATACAATGTGCGATATATTTTCATCCGTTAAATTACCTAATTATTATTTAATTAGTTAAATTACCTAATTATTATTTTTTTTATTACTTCGAAAGCTCGTGCGTTAACGCGCGTACGTACACGCGCGCGAAATATGTGCTCGCGTGAACATGCGAGCACATCACGAATGCACATCGGTGCAATGAGCGAACGGTCCGTAAGAGTGGGGGAGAAGGGCAGCGACAGTGGCAACGGACCACTGCTTGTGTTCTGCTGCCAGTGGCAATCGGCCGTCGTACGTTTCGGACGTGTCTACTACAGACGGACGTTTCACCGTCGTTTTTCCTATCATATATATATATGTATAAATATATATATACATATATTCCGTTTCATCGTGTTTGAAACGTCATCACGTGCCATTTCACCGCATTTATCTAAACGTCTTATAAGTGTGCATATCATTTTTTTTTATTAAATTTATATATTTATCTTTTTATTTATTTTTTTGCTTGTCATATACACCACGCCCCCGACGTGCGAGCGTCGATCATATGTTTTACGAAAGTAAGAGGGGAGGGGGGTGCCACATTGCGTTTTCTATATTTTTTCGAAAATTCGCTTGGTTTTTCCGAAGATTTTCCGTAGTTTTTTCGTACGTGAATTTCGCAATTATATAACGTGTGTGCGATTTTGTTTTTTTCTTGTTTGTGGCACACCAATCGTCGTGTACCGTTTTATACATATATATATATATATATATATATATATATATATATATATATATATATATATATATATATATATATATATATATATATATATATATATATATATATATATATATATATATATATATATATATATATATATATATATATATATATATATATATATATATATATATATATATATATATATATATATATATATATATATATATATATATATATATATATATATATATATATATATATATATATATATATATATATATATATATATATATATATATATATATATATATATATATATATATATATATATATATATATATATATATATATATATATATATATATATATATATATATATATATATATATATATATATATATATATATATATATATATATATATATATATATATATATATATATATATATATATATATATATATATATATATATATATATATATATATATATATATATATATATATATATATATATATATATATATATATATATATATATATATATATATATATATATATATATATATATATATATATATATATATATATATATATATATATATATATATATATATATATATATATATATATATATATATATATATATATATATATATATATATATATATATATATATATATATATATATATATATATATATATATTACGTCATCATTAATTGTCTACGAGCGCAGCGCACCCTTCTCCGATGATGTGATGATACAACTTAAAAATTCCTTCTATTTCATATAAAAAAAAAGTGCTACGAATAAACGAAAACTACATTTCTATATTGAGCTTTTTAATAAATTTATAATTAAATATAATATTACTTCGGTTTTGATTATAAAATATACTTTTGAATTATAATGGAAGAACACGTCATATTCATGCACAGATTATAGTTGACGTAAAACCGACTGCTAAATCGTGTAAATCAGTGCTACTTAAAATGTTTTACCAACAATTCATCGATATATTTTAAAATCGCGCATTATTTTATATAATTCATAGTTAGTTATTTTTTTAATAAATATATTATATAATGATAATTTTAAGATTCTAAATATAAAATATCAGTACAATATTTCTAATATATTTTCTTTGTTTTAATCTTAAAAATTTTGCATGGTTTAAACAGAATAATAAAAATATTTAATATTTATAGATTACTTTATATAATATGAGATGGTATTTGTATATGATATTATAATAATGCGTCCCATATGTCGAATCATACGTGTAAAACGGAACGAGGACTTCGTTTATTGAGCGAAATCGATACTTTTTGCGGTTGTATGTAGCAAGAGTTCGGAGTTGGATTACCGGAGACTGGAGATGAAACGTGAAACTGATAGAAACTTAACGAAGGCCAACGAAGCATATGCCGAAAAGAAAAAAAATATCGAAAACGAAACAAATTAATGGATTATAGGTCGATTTTTTGCGTTTCAATTGTACATTTTTACTGTCACATTTTCAATTTGACAGAGCAGCTGTTCGATTGCTAAATATGAACTTTTTTCTTTTGCATACGTTCGTTTAGCACATTGAAACTGAAATGTATTTCATCGTCGTTAATACAATTGCACTTATTGTAACGCTTTAGTTTATAAATATATTATATATTTAAATCTCATAATCGAATAGTTAATTGTGCGTGTAGATAAATTGTAACTCGATTGCGTATATTGGTCATTACCAATGTTATTTCTATCGATATAGTGTTTGTGTATTGGCATACGGTTAAGCAATATAACTGTGTTCTTTTATAATTATTCCATTGCTGACACGTTCCATCTGTAAAATTGCAATCGTGGCACGTTCGTTTTTTTTTTCAATCTATCTAAAGAAATTTATTAAAATTACAGTTTCCGCTATAATCACGTGAGGTGAATCTATGTTCGTTTATTGTTTCGTGTATATATTGTGTTGGATTAAAATTTGCCATTCTGGGTGCGCCAGAAGACATCGATCAACCATTACCAGATTTCAATGTGGCTGAAGTTCATCGAGATTCATCGGTAATTCACTCTTATTTTGTTTATCTTTATATAATTGTATATATAAAAAAATATTTATATCTATAATATATACGCAAAAATCTGTCTCAGTATACAATTTTTTTTAATATTACAAATGACTTTATACTTCGATGTGTACGATCCTACTATGTTGATATTAAATTAAGATTTTCGTTAAAATAATATCGAGTTTTAAAGAAAATATTGGTTATTTTCGATACTTTATAATAAAATATCGTGAAAATATATAAATATTAATAGTGTCACTCGTCATGTCTGCCTACACTATATGTGCTAATGGAAATTTTTCAATGTCTGGGTCAAGTACAGAAATTCGAATGACCATCGGTAAAGAGAAGCAAATGCAACTTTTTAACTCGTCGAACAAACATTTTAAAGTCAAGATGGGGCGGGGCGACAACAGGTTGCCATAGTACAACGTGCGGTCTACAAATCCGGATGCCGACGAGTGTCGGAATGCTTGAAATGAGTAAAAAATGCAAGGTGAAGGGAGGAGAAATCACCTGAGGCAACGGTGCTTAGCCTGGCCACGCGCGCTCATCATCGCTTTTCATAAATTATTATGTATTTGTGCGCACGCATTTTTTTTTTCTTTAATAAAATCGACGTACGCGTGATGGGAGTTTATTTTACATCTTCGCCTGTGCGCGTCTGTTTTCTTGACATCCATCAAAGATCGGTTATTGGAGGCCCGCATCCTCTCTCGTCGAAACTCCAATGAGACGACTTAACGAGTCGTGCTCCTCCCCCGACAAAACGATTTTATCGTTTCAATTACCGTCACTATTATACACGGATTACGCAAGTACGTCGCATCGTATTGTATAATAAAATGTATCGAAAGCGTAAATATTAATAATATCGGACACGTCGTTTAAAATATACCTATTTTTAACATTAACATTAGAAAAAACGTTTAATATAAAAATGTGATCGAATAACGACTGTCGTAAACCGTGAACGTCGGGTTAATAGCATTCAGGAATGTTCAGGTTCTACAAAAAAAAAAAAAAGTAATTGATAAAGGTAGAAAAAGGATAAGGTGCTCATCAGCTGATGCCCGCCCTTGAACCTCGACTGTGCCGCACCTTATCATCCTCAGTCACGTATCTTACTAAATTTTATGTTAAATCGTCAAATTTATTATAATATTTTCAACAATATAATAGGTAAATCGCCTTTTTTTAAATTCTACTATTAAAATATATTAGTTATCATTGAAAATTAATTATGTTTACGCATCAATTGATAGAATAACTTATACTGTTTGATTATTAAAAAAAATTAGTCCAGTATGTGTGCAAATTATTATCAGTTTTATCAGAACTGCAACTAATCAATATATGCAATATATATATATATATTGTAATAACACTTTTTGTTTGCGAAACTACCTTCAAACATCATTATAATAATAATATGAAAAAAATGGCAAACGTCAGTTTGTATGAATTAGCATTTCATACGAGTCAATTTGACCGCTATTTTGTTTTTAGTGACCCATTATATCCGCTGTTTTATCGCAAACAAAAAATATGTAAAATTAATACATTGCGAATCGAAATTATTATTGTGTTTTGTGTTTTTATGTTTGTATGCGTTTAAAAAAAAGATATAAAAATAGTACGTTGAAAGTAAAACGATATATGTGCAATTATCTTTAATTTCGTTATACTTGACTTTAAACGCATTAAGCCAAAAAGTGTTTTTAACATTATGATGACAAAACATGTATAAATGTTACTGAATCTGTTTTATCATATAACTTTGCATTTAAAATTTTATAATATAAAAAATGTTCTTTTCCGACGATGTTTCTAATTTTATTTTATAATGTAATAGTGTACAGTCTGACTTTGTTTGAGAATCACCGTTTTAATGAGTTGCATTCATAAATGTATAGAATGAAGGTTCATAATTTTTCAAATTATCATTAAATAATGTTGTGTGTTTAGCATTTTTTTTAATTGTCTTGAAATGAACATGTAGTTCTAGATTATATTTTACATATTAAACGTCTAGAATTTTAGTTCCTAATTGTACTTTCGAAAGATGAACAATACAAAATTACTGCATATTTGACAAAAAAATCTACGGAAAATTATTTTTCTTACGTATATTTATATCAATAATTTATTTTTATATCTTATTATTTTTTTGCAAATATACTAATATTAGTATCAATTAATTTAGAATTTTTCAAATTATATATTCGAGTCTGCCTACAATTCAGAATTTTGACAAAATTTTACAAAATTGTATAAACGTAAAAAAAATTAGCAGAAAAGCGTTCCCCAATAAACAATTAAAATTTATGGCTTATTTTATTTTATTTTATTAAAATTTAGTTTTTACAGAGCAAAATAATCTTTTTAAACTTGTTATTCTTTTACGAGTTTAAAATATCTTTTACATGTGTGTGTATGTTGCATTTTGAATAAAATATGCACCGTAAATGTACGAACGGCGACTTGTCGTTCCCTTAGCTATTTATAGTCCGTCGCCTTTGAACAAAAACCATCAACACACCACTAACAATCAAAATATTTTAACAAGCCACCACACACATTGAATACCGATTTTTAATATATAATATAATTAAAATAATTTTTGGAATATATTTTTCCTGTTCGCGAATTTTATTCCTTTCGAATGCGTCGCATGAAATAGTTGAAGCAATACGTTATTATAATTTTAACATTATATATTAGATTTTTTATTGTATTATTAATATTATAAATTTGATGAATAAATGAATAGATATGTTAAAAATCTATCTATTTTTATCTAATGATAACGTTAAATAAGCTCATCTATATTATTAAAAAAAATAAAACTACGCACGTAAATGACGTGGTACTATTGGAAAAATATTAATTATATAGATTTTAGGTAAAACAATGAGATGCACTACTATATATTATAGTGTATTTTTTAAATATTACAAATAAATAATATAAAAGCAACATGAAATGATCGTCTATCTTTTATATTTATTAATACATCGATCATTTTGTAATTGTTATTTTAGTGATGAACCATTAAATATTCCCCGAGAGAAAAATATTAAAATATCAGATATGTAGTAAAAAAACCGTTCCGTATGTTCATTAAAAATAAAATACAAATCAAATCATGCAATTTTAATATGGTGCGCGTGTTATTACTTTCTATATGATATTATTTGTTTTCAATATACCTGCGCGATAGATTACACGGGTTTACTTTGGTTTTCGTATCTATAATACTGTTTATTTACAGTATACAATGGCTATGTGTGGAAATATGACAAATAAATACTTCGAAGAAACCGAACGGAAACTCGTTGAGTGTAACCGGTGTCAGTCATTGTCCAGATAGCTTATCAGTGTCAACGACCAAAAGCGCACGCTGCAATGTCACGAGCACACACACACACACACACACACACACACACTATTGCTCAAAATTATTATCCATATATTAAAATTAAAACAAAAAAAAACCGTAATATAAATATTTGTATATAGAGACGACGATTTTTACAACAGTACTCTTTTGATTTATTCACGCGCGTTATGTTTTGCATCGTTGGCAAACGGGGTTTTTCAACCAATAATGTGTTAGGGATTATTTGTATTTCGTGAGAGATTTTAGACAACTTAAGAATACATTAAATATTTTTTTTATATCAAATATATGTAATATGGAAAACCGTGCGTATTGTAAAATTGATCAATTTTACTGGAGTATATATAATCTATGTTTAGTTTATTCTAGTCAGCTGTTCATATCAGCTGATTCTCGTTTATATCAAAAATGCTTAACCTTTTATACTTGTATATGTATAGAACGTGGTAATGTTGAATTTTATCTGAATCATTCTGCTAAGAATTTGTTATATATATTTATATTTGGAGTTCTCGGAACAAGATTAAGGATTCAATTTTTTTATTTGTTAATTTTGGAACGGAAAAGTACAATTTTAGATGACTTCGTGTGGTAAACTAAAGGCAAAATATGATGCGTGCATATCAAATATTTTATATATATTTTAAAAATAACAATCATCACTTGCAAAAAAGAAGGTCTCGATTATTTTACGGGTGTGTATGTGTGCCGTGTGTCAATGACGATGATGATGATAGTGTTTACAATGACTGGTCTTCGACCTCGACTCGGGTTGGCGCTTGTGTGTGAAGGACGACACCGGTCGAACCGGTGTCGTCCTTCGGACTGCAAATCCTCAAGGAGATCATCACGGTCACGTTCAAGGACGCCAAATATGAACGCAAATACAGTTGAACGTGTGCCCTATTTACACGTGCCCCCCTTTCGATTCACTTTGTCATTCATATATCATATTTTGTATCCTTATTACCAGAAACATTTCATCTTAATATATACTTATACGAATATTTTTGTCATTAAATTCGTATTATTGATAATTATATGTATTTACCGAATATTTAATGTTTGTATCATTATTTTTAACAATACATATACACATTGAGTCAAGTACCTGCATTATCGACCATTCGTGCAAGACTCGTCTTATCCTAAAATTCTAAACTTATACAGGTATTTCAAGTATTCATTCATTTATCATACAGATAAGTTAATTGTATTTCAGTTGTACATGAATAAGTGTATATATATATATATATATATATATATATATATATATATATCCATGTGATTAAATTATTATATGGAAAAAATATGTTTTAAAATTTATTATTACACATTAACTATTATACATCTTTATTTATTTTCTATATATTTACTAAATATATGTATATTTAAAATATACACGTCTTCATTGTGACATAAAAACAACTATTTTGTCACAAGTTACATTGTAACTAAATGTAAACGACAATTTACTAGTTCATTTGAATATACGAAGTTCATATTTATACCTGTGTTAAACCTGGTAAATTATCTGCCGCAGTTAGTTAAGCTTCAAGAGTCAACGGCTTCTCTTCGTAGTTTCTTAACCTACGGAGTTACAATCCAGCATTGGGTCGCGAAATCGGCTGCAAACGTTCGTCATACATCAATTTAAATTTATTTCAGTATTATATATATATATATATATATATATATATATATATATATATATATATATATATATATATATATATATATATATATATATATATATATAGTTAGAAATTAGTTAAAGCAGTATAGCTTTTATGCGTAACGAAATGTACTCTATCGTCTCGGCCCACGTTCTAATTTTGCTGAAATTATTATTTTTTTGGTTTTTTTTTAAGGGCATTGTCTGCATGTCGGTCGACCTTCGTCGAACGGTTTAGTGACCGGCGACGACAAAAGAATTGTGAAATCGAAATGTGCGCCATATGCACGTCGGCTGAAAAAGAAAAATAAATCGTGACGACGATCGTGGCAATGTGAACGCGCGTGAAAGAATTGCGCATTTTCGCGCATTCGTATCGCATACGTTAACACACACACACTCATATATATATATATATATATATATATATATATATATATATATATATATATATAAGTAGTAAGCAGGTTGCGTTCTAAACCGAGTTTGACGTTACTGGGTCAATAACCGACATACGAATTTCGTTTTTTGTCAAAATATTTAGGATTTCAAATGATAATGATAACGTGTGAAATGTAATAAAAAATGTTTTTCGACTAGTTCAACGTTTTGATATTTTAGAAAATCGTTTTAAAAGCGAATCGGGATTGTTTTACGTTCGTTTATTCGTACTTGATCTCTTATTATTAACATTTTATTTTTAGAGAAAATGCTTATATATGAATATTCGGCCAACTGCGCGAGCTACTATTATTAAAACGACTTGGACATACAATGTTGTCGAGAATTTCCTCTTAGTGAAAATTTTCGATCCTGCCATTTTGTTTTAATGCAAGTACTAATATATATTTTCATTTTGTATATGCGGTTTTTATGAATGGCGTTAAAATTTATTATTTTTTTTTTTTTGTATTTTTCTATTATCGAATATATGAAATATTCATATTTAACAGTCGTAACACATTGATGTTCTGAACTGAAAATATTGCTCTCATTACTCAAATATGTGTAAAATAAAATAATTAAAAATATATTTAATGCAATGTGTGTGTGTGTGTATGTGTGTTATATCTAGAATTTTAACATACAGTTTATACATTCTGATAATATTAGCCATTTTATTAATAATGCATATATTTATTTCATTTAACAACTGGCGTATCATGTCCACGAAAGATTGTACAGTTTATAGATTGCCGATATCGATGACGATATTCAAGATATCACAATTAATCTCATACCTTGAATACGAACCAAATCGGAACAGGAAGTACTCGGATAGGATCATAGATAATGCATAGATAAACACACACATATATTATACGTGCGAGCGTTTAGGCAATAAGACATTGCAGTGCCGGTGCACCATGTTGCGGAATGCGGACCCGCGGAATGTAACGGTGCGGTCCGACGTTGTTCTGGGGCCAGGGGCGCGTCTTACGGGCCGGGCAAAACTGTTACTAACATTCGATACCGTTGCATTGCTCTGTTTTATTTATTTATTCATTATTATTATTATGTACACTTTTTTTTTTTTGTAGATCGCTTTGACAAAAATTTAATGGATGACATATTATTTCGAATAATCGAAATACTATATGTCATGCTCCAATATTTGTTTATTTTCAATCAAATAATCATTTTCGTTGATTAATTGATTAATTGGTAACCTTAATATTGTGTAATGCTTAATTAAAACATCATTAAATGTGTAATTTTACACGATTTTAGTAATGTTTCTAATTTTTGAAATCACCAATTGAAGATTGTCTATACTATTGATATGTACGATTTAGTAAATTTCTTCATACTTTCTATTTAGTTATGTAAACTCGCTATCAAGAAATAGTCATTGCAATATATTTAAACGGTTTCCACACTATTCATGATTCATCCACTCAGAAATGCAACATCGTAGCAAAAGTAAAGTGTGAAATCGTAATTTTCGAAGTATGCACAGAGAGGAAATTTATCGTTTTTATCGATGCTAAAACAGAGAAATGTTGTTATGAATGCGCGAAGAATGGAATGGCAGCCATGACGGTCATCGTCGAACGAGAAAAACTGGAAAGTCAGTCCGCTTGACAAGCGCGCATTTGTATGTCGACGACGTTGATGACCCCTGAAGAAATTCAGGAAGGAGGACGCACGCATTGGATTAAATATTAAAAAAAAAAATGTTTACGATTCACGGTTAAAATTGATCGTGATTAATCGGGCATGCGGACGGTACACATTCTTCTATTGCACACACAGGTGCTGTCGCACGTGAAGTGGCAACGACCTTGCCATAAGTGTAAGCCGGTCGCTCTTTCTCGATATGCCAGATTGCAGCGAGCATCAGTCGTGCTGAAGGACTCCATCATATAGTTCAGATAAAACGTCATTTTCAACCATCGACAATGTCCTATGAATATACGAAAGCGTTTACTTTTGGATTTATTCTATATATAATTACTGCGTATATTTAATTTAATTAAAGTATAATAATATTTTGGAAGCGATTATAAATACTATATTATAATATTTGACTTCAATTTGAAAAATTTACCTTGCAATAATATATTATAATAGTTTCGTTTACCTTGTGAAAAATCGCTATCATTTGTGATCGCATCATGTGAAATTTTAAAGTATGTTATGAAAACGATCTGATGAGAGAAGAGAAGAGGAGAGGAGTTTTCAATATATTTTTTCCACTTTATCAGCGTTAAAATTGTGGTAACGTCGTCGATGTGAATTTTCATTGACCTTGCAACGTTTCTCGTTCCTTGACCTATGATGCAGACCAGCCAAGTGAAAACAACGACCCGTTTTAGATGACTAAACCGTCTGGGATATTTGCACCTTACATAGGTCAATAGCATCCCGAAGTCGATCACCTAATCGATTTTTTTTTAAATCGGTTATTTTGATTATTTAGGCAGCTGCGAAGCGTTTTTTTTATATGTAATAAATTTATGTGTCAAGATTTTTAGATATTTGACATTGGATTTCCTTTATATTTATGCCTAAATAGGTAGTCCTTTTAGTAAAATTTCTATACAATAGTCCGCTTAGATTAACTCTTTGCACTCGAAACGTTTTATCTGATGTTTAGTGGTTTTATATAGAATATATGGATTTATTGAATAAATGTTTAAAACCTAAAAAAATAATATCTTTCGCCACTTTTATCGTTACGTGTTTATAAGGATTAAAAATTTTAACTTTAGCAATCCTTCTGGAAATATTGTCAAATTTGAACCAAATTTCAATACCAAACATGCATTATGCGGTTGCGGACTAATTTAAACCAACAAAATCTTCTCTCTATTTATAATAAAAATGTGTCTCATAAAACGAATGAACTAGAATGCAAAGGGTTAATCGATTAAAATAATATATTTTGACTATGTGTTAAATCGAAATATCAAAACGTAAACGTTCATAGTCGTCGCGTTATTTGGTAAGAAAAGCAGGAAGCAAAAAATCTAACAGGAATGTGCGCAATTTGTGTTGTAGGGCGGCGGTTCGCGATCCCCGCCGTCAACATCATCAGTAGCGTCGTCGTCCGTGTCCGTACCGACATACGAGGAGTGCGTCGTATCGAGTCGCGGCATCAGCCCCGATCGGGAGACGGGACTTTCCGTCGACGTCGCATCCGCTTCCATAGACGTCGCCGCCGCCGCTAGTTCGAACGAAGCGGCCGCAGTCAGCGGTGCAACCGCCGTCGCAGGTGTAGGCGTAGTCGCGTGTGCACGAGGCGCAGGAGTGATCGCGATGGCAAGCGCGACTCAGCCCCCGTACAGAGCATCGTGGGGTCCCGGACCGCCGCCACTTCGTTACGCTCCCCCTCAGGCCGCGCTACCCGCGTACGCCCCTCCGCACCCCCATCCTCATTCGCATCCCCATCAACATCCGCACCAGCACCCGCATCCCCATCCGCATCCCCCGTTGCATCCTCCGCCGCCGTTGCACGCGATGCCGTCGCTCCATGCCACCACGCATACCCAGGTACGACACATATAGTTCACTTCACTTTCGTTTATTTAATACACACACACACATACTCACTCATTCACTAATATTTAACTCGTCTAGTACTTATATATTTGCAATAATCCGTGAAAATACGTTTACCAACTACCGGACGCAGCAGGTTGTGAATTTGATTTATAAAAAAGTTTCAACTTAAAAATATCAATAACAAACAAACGAATACGTAAAAAAATAAACAATCTTGTAAAAACTCGAAAGAAAAAGCTGTAGTTTCACGCGCAGCTTTTTTAAATTTTACCTGAAATTTGCAGATTTTCTTCTTTTTCTTTTCGTGTTTTGCGATTTTTAAAGCTGAAAAAGGTGGTGCGCAACGTATTATTCAACTTACGATTTAAAAATCTATGAAATAGAATTTGAAATCGAACATTTCATATTTTTTTAATAGCTAAAAATCATATAATATTTATATTACTCGATGAATAATATATTCGATTATTTATATCATGAAAAATATCATTTTAAATTGATACCTGATCAAATAGAGATTGTTCAGCTTTTCATTTTATTATTTTCGGCAATATATAGAAATAATGCATTATAAGATATATCTGTTGAGTAATCATAAATTTGATAATTTATATGCAAAATTTTTATTGGATACATTGTGTCACCTTTTAAAAAATTATCAAAAAATAATAATAATAACGTCCTTTATATTTTTGTATTGAAACTAAATTTATCAGATTCATGATTATTATGCTATATATGAAATTATTTTTTTTTATTCCACAATATTAAAAAATGTATGTTACATATTTTTTTTATCATCAGTTTAATATCATTGCTTTTTAAAATGTCGACGTATGAGTATAAACATTTTACTAAAAGATTAATAATATTAAAGAAAAAACGATATTAATTTGTAAAATCTAATTTATCTATATCTTCAACAAAAATTATAATAAATATTCCTTTTATATTTTTCAATCAGTTACTAAAATATATTAAAAGACAGTTAAATTGGTCTATAATAATTAGAAAAATAATTTTATATTTTTATACACGTTAATAAATAATAAACAAATTATTTAGCTAATATATATATATATATATATATATATATATATATATATATATATATATATATATATATATATATATATATATATATATATATATATATATATATTGATATAAGAAAATAAAAATAAATCGTTTTTTTTTGTTTATCACTTAATTCTTCACACGATGAGCGAGCATTTACAATTTTAATGATTGTTGAATGTGGTTTTTTGAATTTTTCAATTTTATTTTCAGTATGCAACTAGCGGTCGTGTACCAACCGCCGCATCTCCTAGCAATACGACCTCGTCCTCATCTTCAGCTACTGGATCTCAGTCTGGAACAATGAGCACATCCCTTAGTAATAATGCAAACGCACCCGCTGAGCAGTTATCCCGCACCAATCTTTATATAAGAGGTCTCTCGCATACCACAACTGATAAAGATCTCGTTAATATGTGCCATCAGTGAGTTTTTTTCTATTTATATATATATATATATATATATATATATATATATATATATATATATATATATATTAAACTTTGTTCAATTTAAATTTATATTTTAATTTTCAGATATGGTACTATAATTTCAACTAAGGCTATTTTGGATAAGAATACTAATAAATGTAAAGGTATTTATTTGTACTTCGTTTTTTTTTTAATTATATTCGTGTAGATATTAAATATTTATCGTTTAATTAAAACTATTTAAATATTTTTTACACTTTCAATATTGATCTAATAATTGATCATTTTGAAAACTTTAAATAAAATAGCAGTATATATATTTTCTGTCAAATAAATATTTGAATATAAAACGTCTCAAATTTCATAGAAAAAATACACATTCATAAAGATCTATATTACAATATTTGTTTATATTTTTAATATCTTTAAAAATATAAATTATATGTTTAACATTTGATTTTATACGCATTTGCTTATGACATTGTAAGTCAGAATTTGATTTTCATTATATATATTAATCAATAATTTGTTTAATTTTGATCGTTATTGTTAATTTCGACATTGAAATAATTAACATATATTTTTCTTTTAGGTTACGGTTTTGTAGATTTTGAAAGCGTTAATTCAGCAGAAGCTGCAGTCAAGGGATTACAGGCCAAGGGGATACAAGCACAGATGGCTAAAGTGGGTATCTGCTTGCTGCATAGACCCAACAGTGTACGTTGTGCATGCAAGTAATATTTTACTAAAACACCATCCTCACATACGTCACATATAAAAAAATTTGTGCTCTAACTTTGTCGTCTAATTTTGACTAAATCTCCTATAATTAGTTTTCGTATAATCAATTCTAGTCTGTTCCATATATTATCCATAGTAGATTCGGCTTTATATTAATTAATATTGTATTTGATAATAGAATATAAAACTGTTTTACTTGGTCTCTAGCCAATATTCAATCTGTCAGAATTTTATAAAAGATATAAAAAGTAAAACATTGAATAAATATGCATGCACTTGCAATTCATATGTATATTTATACATATTTATTTACATAAATTGCACAATTATACATATGTATTATATATTCTAGCCACAAAGCTAGTTAAAAATATCTTATAAAATATTTTTTTCATAAAATTTAAATTATGTACTTATATATGCATATTTTATTCCGACATCAAATTAATTCACAATCACCATTTTTGATTAGATATTCATAGAATGCTTTGTAAATAATTTCTAATCTTATATTTATATACATATATATATCTTTCCTTGGTGAATTTTAAAATGTAATGTGTAGTATATATATATATATATTTTTATTTATAGGAGATATATTAAATTTAAATTCGTCTATTATTTAATGTGAAAATTTATTAAAATGATATATAAATAAACCTTTAGATATATTATATTTTATTAATATACCTTCCGAATTCTAATAATTTTCATATTATTCACGTAAATATATTTAAATCATATGTAACATTGTATTTCTGCGTCTGTTCATAAAATAATTAACTACATATTCAATGTATTTCTCTGAAAAAAATAGAACAATTTCAATTTATTTAATGTATAGTATTCATTTTAAAATTTCAGCTTAAATAAAATCGAGAGAAACAAGAAGCTAAAATTTCTAAGTCTCCATTGTCTTATATATTTTTTGTGTGTTTATGTTTTCCTACTTTTTGTTTTTCTAAATCCTTTTACAGTTTGATTTAGTACAAATTTCATTTTTAACTATAAATACACACTATAACCACATACGATTAGGATACTTGTACTGATCGCATTTGATAAAATTGCTTTTTGCAGTGAAGCTTAGATTTTGCTATTTGTAAGTTGCTGTGCTTACTGAAAATGCTTATATTTATTTATTTTTTAATTTATTTTCTATTGTATATTTACTTTCTTTTTTATCTGTATATAAATTTATGAATATAAGTGCATAATACACTTGTTTATATATATATATATATATATATATATATATATATATATATATATGTGTGTGTGTGTGTATATATATATATATATATATATATATATATATGTATATATATATATGTGTATATATATATATATATATATATATATATATATATATATATATATATATATATATATATATAATAGTAATCCAATGTGTATTAATGCGTTGGAATTTATTAACAATAATATAATACATATGTTCTTTTCAATATTCGTATGTGAGTGAGCGTGCACAACAACATAAACATTTCCAACATTACTCACATTTTTTTATTTTATCATTTTTATTGTTTTCATATATATATACTTAATAGTAATTCTAATTAACATATTTATTTTCGAAGATAATTTCTAAATAATTATAACAATATTTCCCAATTTGCCTCTCCATTAATGTATTTGAAATACTATACATCTCCTCATTGTATTGATAAACTTAATATTTATTAAACTTTATTGAATGCTTTATATATATATATATATATATATATATATATATATATATAAATTTTACTACATTTTCTTATCTTTTTTTTACAATTTTGTGTTAGAAAACACTTATTTTTGTAATTATTTGGGAGATATTCATTTTTAGAAATTATCGAATTCATTTATGTGCGAACATAATATAATTTATTATTTATTAATTGTTTAGTATTTGTCAGCGTTTTTGTTATACTCCCATTTTATTTTATTTCTTATTATGTAAAGTTTTATTTTTTTTTTCTAATGTAAAGTTTTGGCTTCAATGCTATACATTTATTCATAATTTTATATAATTAAATTGAGATCATATATTGGATATTATTAATTTGCTTTATTAATACGTACATATAGTACTCCTTATGATAGTAATTTAATTTATAATTTTTCAACATTTTGTATTATGAAATTTCGCTTTGTATTAATGTGAAAATAATTAGTTTATTTAACTTTATATTTTTATTACAAAATTGAATTTTGTCATATATATTGTAGTATTATTTAGTGAGAATAACCCAAAATTTTATTTAGTTGTTATATTACATTATAATTACGATACAATTTTCAAATTTTATCGAACAACTGTAGCTAATTAAATATTGTTCGAAGCTTTTATATATTACAATAATTAGAAATATAAAATTATATTAATAACACCTATTTACATGCCTTGCCGAGGGATTTATCATTTATGAAAATGCTATATATACTTTAAAGATATCTCTTAGGATTTTGTAGTAATATGATATGTTGAAAACGATAGACAATTTCTATTATAAATTTTTATTTTTGGATGCAGCAACAAGAACAAGATCCGACAAATTTGTATATGGCCAATTTACCACCACATTTTAAGGAAAACGACGTGGACCAACTGTTAGCTCGTTTCGGTCAAGTGATTTCAACTCGTATCTTACGCGATACGTATGGTCACAGTAAAGGTGTCGGTTTTGCTCGTATGGAATCGCGTGATAAATGTGAAAAAATAATACAGGTAATTACAATACTCCTTTATTACATTAAAAACTCTTTAATCACCGCTGTATTGAAATTTTTAAATTATTCTTTTTTTTCAGGTATTTAATGGAAATCCAATCGAAGGTGCGAAAGAACCGCTGCTCGTAAAATTCGCCGATGGTGGCAGTAATAAGAAGAAACAATTCAAAACGCCTGATAGACCTTGGCGAGATAATACAGACCCAAATCATCAGGTTTATTTTGTCACAATTGTTTATTTTTTCATGTTATATTTTCGGTATATCATTTTTAATATTTATTAGGGTGTGCCTACTGCTGGAGGTCCGTTTGGAGGATGTACTGACATTAGCATGTTCCGTGGAGGTGTTTACTTAGGAGGTTATCCAGTTGCATCTCATTGGTTACCAGCTCCATATCCAATAATGCAACCAACTCATTTACCGGCTCATCCAATAGATCCAGTTAGTTATATTAGTATTCTTTTTGAGATTGTTATATATATATTTTTTAATTGTATCCTTAAATGCATAGGAATATGCCGTTCCCGTAGGACGAGGTGATAGAGCCATGGGACTTGTTTTACCCGATACGACTCAACAATATCCTACTCAACTTTTAGGAACATTGCAACTGATTCCATCGCAGGTAATTGTGAGATTTATTTTTTTTAATATTCAATTTTTTTTTGATTGTGATATACTTATTATCAATTTATATGATTTCACAAATAATTATTACAAAATACTTTCTAACATTAATATTAAAATTCTAAATATCTTTAGAATTTTAATTTTTAAACTCTTAACGTATATTTTAAATCATTTTTAATTATATGAAATATATCGTATACCTCATTATTATTTATTAACATTTAACATATTATAATATGTAGTATGTAGCGGCAGCAGCACATCCTTATGGTTATATGGGCAGTGCAGCCCCATCACTTTTACATGCTATTGAACCGGAACACTCCACTGCTGCATCTCCAGACGAGTCTTATCAATCTTACCAAGCAAAGTAGTTTCCACATCACCACGAACTGTGAGAGTCTTGTTTGTGTCTGTAATGAAAATTTCTAATTTAATTATCAATATAGTTTCTGGTAGAAAACCAAAACTTTTATTATGTTATTTTTGAAAAATGAAATTTAATGCGTTCCTTTTTCATTCAACTTTCTTTTTTTTTCTTTTTTACTTTACTTGTTGTTTGATATGAATGTTGAAAAAAAAATAATTTGCAATAATAAATTTTTCGATGTAACTTATATATGTTGATTTTGTACATTTTAATTTATTTCAAAAGTTGTGTTAAGAAAAATTAACTATAAATATGAATTGATACACGATTAGAGTTTTTCCACATGTTAAGTCAAAATTTAAAGTTCCTATAGGATTTCCATTGTAAAGATTCTGTATTATACATCATTGTTGCGATATATATATATATATATATATATATATATATATATATATATATATATATATATATATTCAGTTTATGTCTCGATCAGCTGAATAACATTGTAGGAGAAATATAGATGTGACTTTTATTTAAAAAATATTTATATTACTGAATTAAGACAGGAATGATAATTTATATTTGTTTTTATTCACTTACATTTTGTTCAATGTTCCAACTTTTTACTTTCAAATCATATGGCATCGATTGATATTGCCATAACGTTATTATATGTTATACAAAATGTGGATCCATGTATTTTTGGATTGTTAAACAAGATCCCGAATATTTTTATTTACAAATTCAACATTTTTGATATTTCATTCATATGTTTAATAAGTGTGGCAATAAAAAGATTAATGTAAAAATATCAGAGAATTAAGCGATTACTTCTAGAATCTCTGAGATTTTTTTGTACAAAATAGTTTTCCTTCTATATTGCTCAATGAATTAAAAAAAGAATTTCATTCTACGTATTTGCTACATAAATGATAATGATAAAAAAATAATACATATTGTCATTACGAAAGATTATTGTGATCTTTGGAGTCTCTCATTTCTTCGACACTAAAATGTTATTATTGATTCTTCTTTTTAAGAAAACTTGTCTTATTGCGTGTTTTATTTTAACTGATCGATTGGAAATTTAAAAATATATATAATATAAATGTTTACTCTTTCGAAAGAAGAATCAAAATTCTTCTAGCGAGATTCTCAATCGATTATTTGTAATTTAATTAAATTTTGAACAAAAACTTGCTTTTCACAGTCGCTTATCTCTATTACTATAGTATAAGCGAATTCAGTAGTTTTGGTACAATGTGATACCGCATGCCTTGTTTAAGACTGGCATTTTTTGGACCTGTTTTGTGTCATTAGAAGAAAAAAAATATACATTTTGACTCTGTGGTGAAGACATTTAGATTAGTATAAAAATAACTCCAAATGAGATATGTAATATGTATATTGATATAAATTGGATCAACAGCCAAATAATTAAATGTTTAAAAAGTACTTGTATACATATTCTTTATGTATGCATGTACATATATCAATATATGACATCTATATGCAGTGAAACTACGGTTTAATGTTTTCTCATGAATATTTATTATAAAATATTGTTTCTTAATAATCGTTTGAAACATGCATCGTTTCTTAGTGACGTAATATATTTATTTTTAAAACTAAGAAAATCAAGATCAGTGGTGAATTCTAATTTTTATTCATTTAGTTTAATTCAATAGTTGCATTAAAATAATAGTTCAACTAATAATAACGGAAGTGAATAATATTAAAATATTTTTAAAAAATATCACGAACAAGATATTCTTTTTGGGAATCGCTTCTGGATAATTATTGGAATCAAATCATTTTTGGATTTTGATTTGAACTTAATATTCTAAGTGATGCATATTTATTCATTTGAAAATTTCATTGAAACGTGGTTTTACTGTACAAAATATTTTTTGAGTCAAAGACTGTTTTTCTGTAAATGTTATTAAAACATAATATATATTAATATACCTACATATATACGTGTGTGTAAAACGACCTAACTGTATTTACTATTTGTTAAATAGTGATGTAAATCGAATGTATATGCTGTTATACAAGAAAAAAAAAGATTACAATATTTTGAACTCTCCAGCCAATATGTTTGTGATCAGTATTTAGAGATTTAAATTTTTGAGATGTTAAAAAGTCTTCCTTGATTTCATTGCTATAATTTTTTTGTAGAAAGAAAAGAGAACATCGAGTGTATACAACAATAATACAACTCAATATTTGTCTTCCTTTTTTGATTAATTGCTAAAATTTTACACAAACTTATTGCATATATAAATCAACGAGCACATATTGTGCAAGTTTGTACTGCTATAAAAACGCATATACACGAAAATTTTGATATTATATATATATATATATATATATATATATATATATATATATATAAAATATTTGTTTTATGATTATGTTAATTTTATTTCAGTTTATTTTATTGTTTTTTATTCGATAAATTATAAATTTATGTGTAGAAAAGAACTTTGCAATTTCAAATGTCATTAACGTGTGATAAGTATTTTTATATTGGTATATAATTATATAATTAGTTTTTTTTATTATTGAAATATTTTGAAAGAACGCAATGTATATATATATATATATATATATATATATATATATATATAATAATTTTTTAAAGACAATAGAATTTCATATATGTGTTATAATACAAAAATAATTATGTATATTTATTGCAATGACAGTAAAATATACGCGATGGATTTGCAATATATAACATCAATTGAACATAAAATTATACATTCCAAAAAATAAATAAATAAAATGAGAAACAAAAATATGAATTATATATGTAGTGAGGATGAATTGAAAATTAAAAAAGAAATGCATCACTATTTATAATTGTGTGAATTATAGCATTCAAAGATATACACGAATAACTGTAGTTTGTTTCTTTATTTTAAATGATGCATTGCAAAAAATACAATTTACGAATCGCCTCAATATTATAAAGATTTTATACAATGAATCGTGTAATATAACGGAATAGAGCTAAACTAGTTTTGAAACGACTGAATATTTAATTTTCATTTTTATAAGCAACAATGATATGAGATGAAACTATTGGGCCAATGATCCAATTTATTTCTATTATAAAAATCAAATGAAACAAAACCCTAGGAGCACATATGTATTATGTGACCTACGATGATATTGATGATGATTCATTCGTATTTTTTTAGACTCGTGCCTTTCCCCCGAAGATATATCAGAAAATACGATCATGTTCTACTAACGGGTTTTTCCACATTTTGCCTATACGCAAGACGATGAAATCATGTATTTTGATTAGAAAAATATAGAGATGGAGATCTTATGATTGGACCTCAAATCTCTTACCTATTCATCTAGGGTCAGTTTCGAGAGATTATTTTATCATAGTAATATGATGAATATAAAAATCAATATATTCTGCTATACTGGTGTTATTAATTACGCCTCTTACTAAAATAATTTATTAATTTATTTTCGTGTTAATATATTTCTGAGTAGAAAAAATGTAGATTTAAAATACCATTTTACTGGCTAGTGTTAAGTTTTAGTTCATAGATTGTACAGTTTGCCGTGAAAACGTTTTTTTTTTATAATATATGAAACAACACAGATTAATACGTCACTAAATGCTTTTAAAGAATAAATTAATTTCAACGTAATTTAAAGCTGTAGTCTTAAGTAGTTATCGTTGAAATAAAAAGTCGATAATTTCATCTAAATTGTGGTAACTCGGAATCGAGTTAGATATTGTCAAATGATGATATGAAAATGTTAAATATATTTATAAATTTAAGTATCTTAACGATGCAAGGTGATAATTGATCAATGTGTGGATATTAGAATTATATCGAAGTAGAAGTAAAATTGGCAACTCACATCTAGTGTCAAACTGATGGATTAGTATCATAGGATATTTTCCATAGAATGTAAGTGTCAAAAAAATAAAATAAAAAAAAGAGTTGTAAATCTATTTAAGTGATATTTGATGTTGTGTTCAGGAATATGCCAAGTGAATGATTCCTGAACTAGAAATGGTTAGATTTACTCTAATATGATTAGAAATGTTAACAGTAGACTCTCTCTCTATATATATATATACATATATATATATATATATATATATATATATATATATATATATATATATATATATATATATAGTGTCTTTAGGATAGTAATTACTTTGTAGATTAAAATTTAGATAGTGTAGTGAAAGAAATTGGACAATTGTCCATACGTATGGTTAATACTTTTTTACGACATCGTTATTTTTTTGTAAGAAATTTTTTAATGTGTCAAAAGTATATAAGTAAGACCATAGCTGGCACCTATGGCGAATATGATCGGATATGCCTTTCCGGCATCAAGTGTTATAAGCCAATCACCTTCATGCAGCATATGAATGCTGCTTTAAAAAACGATAAAATGAAGAAAAATGTGTCCAACTTTGTACAGTAAATAAAAAAAACCAACCTTGCAGACTAGTCTAGCTATAGGATAGGTCAGGCTAGGGTATATTAGAATAGGTAGATATTTAGTTAATAAAAGCTCTGTTGCTACAGACCAGATGGAGGAAAAAAAAGAGGATAATATGGAAGTTAAAAGAAACAAATTTTTGACGTAGTTGAGGAGGGAATATTTTATAGGAGAATGTTGCTTAATTGTGTTGAAAAATTTGGCATAACTATGATAATATAAGTTATGTTGGATACCCAAATAGCGTATCCTTGTTTTTCACTTGAAATGCTAAAAAATATAATGTATCTATTTTGTTATACAATATTTGCAAGTTTCTATATTATGTGCTCTAAGCATTTTTGTGTGATCTGCAGTTATTGACAGTTATGCTGAATTTAAAGTGTAATACGTGAACTGGTGGAAAAATAATTAAAATTTTATTATCATGTTCCTTTGCATTGAACATTTGTAAAAGCAATTAATTTAAATAAAATGACAGAATTGGCGAAAATCGTTGCTTTTATTAATTTTACCTTTTTGTATACCTATTTTCCTATTATCTCAAATACATATTCAAAAGAAATATTTTTAAATTTTCTTTATACCTTGTTTTGAAATATCTTAAAAGGTTTAATACATGGTTGGCCAAACCGCGGCCTGCTAGGTGTCTATTTGTGGCCCGCTGAGCATATGCACATATTTTTTTCTTTTATTCAGAAACCAAGTCATATAGAAATAAGTGTTTGATTTGAAGGAAGAAATACAAACATTCATTGCATGCAAGTCAAAATTTTTTTGCAATTTTTCTATGGACTTATTTGAAATCCTATGTTTATAAGGATCCTACAAGATTCGAAAACCAACAAGCAGGAAAAAATTGCTAACATAACACCAGCTATGTTGGCATTGTCATAATAAACACCAGATATTGGTTTACTTAGTCATCTAATGATTTGGTCTTCAAAACTACGTAAAACAAAATTTTAGGCATGTGCCTATATTATAGAAAACAAATAAAAAAAATTCATACAATGGGTTTTATTAAGTTTCAAAAAAAGGAAATTATACAACTGCAACCTGTATAATAAATATAATATATTTGATTCTCATTTTTGTTATATCTTCTTTAAAAGCTATTTTTTGTTCGCTTTAAATAATAATAAAAAAAAAATGTTGTGAAGCCCGCTAGCAAATCTCATCTCTAAAATTTGTCCCGCCTGCTGAAAATGTTGGCCACCCATGGTTATTACATTCAATCATCAAATGAATGAAATAAAAAAACTGTCGGGTTCAGTTATGATAATATGACACATAGCATTCCCCAATTTTTAATCTACGTTTTACTTAGACTTAGTATGTTATTGATTAATGTATCATAATACTTAATACTCACTGATGATATATTGTATATAATGTTATTAACCAAATTATATAAGTTAAACTGATGAAAACTAAAAGCTAACAGACTGTTCGATCGGAATATCGTAAGTGGCGAAAACAAAAAGGCAGGGAAGCTCTTCAATTAACTAAAATTAACAAAATTTAACACGAACTACATGCTTTTTATTAAATAATACAACCACAAACAGAAATATTGAATGATATTTTTAATCATTATCAACATAAGTATATATATATATATATATATATATATATATATATATATATATATATATATATATATATAATTTGTTTCTAAAAGCATATGTGTTAAATAAAAATATGTTATATAGATATGTTTTAAACGTTTATGTTTTTATATTGATTGAATAATCACAATTAAAAATAATAACTAAATATACATTATTATAATCAATGCATCAAATTTAAATATATTCATTTCTTGGTTTTATATATTCTCAAAGCGTTATCTGCACCTCCAGATATTAAGTAACGCCCATTCCAATCACAACATAATAGTTTATCAGTATGCCCTGACATTTCATATAAAGAAGCACGTGGACTAAAATGTATAAAAATAAATATAATTAAAAATAATTATTAGCACATACATTACTAATTACATTTGTATTATAATTTCCAATATACCTTCTCATGTCCCACATTTTAAGTAACATATCATGACCTGCAGAAATAAATAAATGTTCTTCATTTGGACTCCATTTTACAGCTGATATCCACGATGTATGTCCTTTAGCACTTACTATTGGGGTATCAACTAAAATAATAATGATAATAATTATTAATATTTAAATTCGCTTCAATTAAGAAAACAACTCAACAACAGTCAACTACCATTTAATCGAGGATCAAATACTCTTATAATTCTATCTGCGGACGATGTTAAAAAAAGTTTGTTTTGAGGATTACTATCAAGGGAAAAGAAAGCTTTATTCGATGCTATGGTTCGAGATGGAGCTGATAATTCTACATCCCAAATTTTTAATGTATGATCCCAAGAGGCACTAATTAGTTCATTATCATTGTTTATCCATTTTATTCCAGACACAGCTTCTCTATGACCATTTAAAGTGCTCTGTGCAGACTGCAATTAAATATTATTAAGTATAATAATTTTCAAATATTATTTTAATATATCAGATATATTAACATTTTATATTAAAAGAAAAAACAATACCCTAGGTTTTCCATTTTCCATTTTTGATTTCTTATTAGAACTTTCATCTTCTTCAATAATCTCTAAAAATAATTAAACCATTTTTTTTCCTTTAGTTGATAGAAAATAACATAAATTTAAAAGAAAATATACAATGAAAAAAAAACAATAGTTTTAAATAAAGAAAAAAATATTTGAAATCATTAATACTTAAATAGAAAATAAATATAATAAAATAACATACGTGCATCCCAAATTTTTATATTTGTATCCCAACTTCCTGAAGCAAATTTTGTTCCATCATTCGTAACATCTATGCAATCAATACTTTTGTCATGACCACGACAAGAAACAACGCACTCTACTGAATTCGAAGTTATATCCCATTCCCATATTAAAGCAGTTTGATCGTGTGAACCACTGAAATTGAAGTAAAAATAAAATAAAATATATATATATATATATATATATATATATATATATATATATATATATATACTAAGCCAAGAACGAGCTTTTTACCTAATAAATATACCATTAGTATCGTTTAGACAAACCCAAGAAACTGCTTTTACAGGAGATGTGTGACCAGGAATTGACAATTTATGTAAACCTTTAGTATTCCACAAATGTAAACTGTTATCATAACAGCCTGAAACAATCCTGCAATCAGACAAATAATAAGTATTATGAAAATTAAAACTAAAATTTTAGTGCTTAAAGGCAACAAAAATTAATTAAAATAAAAAAAAGGAAGCTTATGCATAAGAAAAAATACCAAGAATTTCGAGAGGAAACAGCTGCAACCCAGTCATCATGTGCGAGACAATCGTGAGGTTTAGGTGCGGGAATTCTCTCTAAATATTCAACATCGATGGCCGTTTCTGTGGTAATTTGATGTGATTGAAGATGATCCCACAAAGGAATTCTTAAAAATTCTCCACATACTATGAAATCAAAATTGATGTCTTTAACAAAAGAATGGTCCGGTTTCTCCTTGAGCACTGCGTTAATTAACGTATTGAGCTCATCGCCGGTAGCTCCGGCGGCGATCACATAAGGCGTATCAGTAATTGCATATCTATAACGAGCGTAAGTTTAATCCATTGAATTTATAAATTTGATTGAATTGAAAGGTCAGCAAAGAATCAAGTTGGCGTACTGTGCTTGTTTTGTAAAAAATCTTAGTTGAAGTTGAGTGGAAACGCTTTCCTGCGTCATGCTCACAGTGACAGTTAAGACCACGTGCCGCGCTTACAATGACAAGCTTCGTGCGACGTTTCACCGCAGTCGCTGCGACGACCTCGCGTTTAAATGGTGCAAGCGCACCATTGCTGACAACATCATAAAATTTTATCTTATAAAACATAGTGTTTAGAGATATCATAAGAAATTCATTGTAAATTTATGATAAAGAATATTATATAATAATATTTTTTTAAATGTATCATTGAAAAAAATAATCTATTTATCAATAAACTTTTCATATTTAATTAATTGTAATTAAATATATAAACGTAAACGCTATTTAAATATGAATAATATTTCTAAAATAAATCATCATTGCGTTACTATCGTATTTGATCGAATGCGTTAAGATTAAGACCAAGTATTGCCGGTGCTGTCAAACTGAAGTGTGTTGTGGATTAGTTGGTAGTTTTATATTAAAAATATTTTTGTATAAATTGAAAGCTATAGTAGTGATTACAGATTTATTATTGCTTTCTGTTTTTTTTTCGGTTCTTTCCAGTTCGAGACTAAAACACTTTTGACACTTGTTATCATTTGAGGTTATGGGCATCACGTGTATTTCACGTATGTAAATACAAAATTGTAAGTTATTTGAGATGCCGCTGAAAAGTGTTCGTTACGTTTCGTCCCAGTCGTCGAATGTTTCCTGTGGTGTGGAATATTCAGTGAAAAGATGTGGAGGTGCAAGTCTTACTCAGCATGTTCCTATTTTTTCTCCTGATCAAACGTAAGAATGTAATTTTATATATGTCTTGAAGATCGGCGATAGTTTAGACTTTATTTTATATTGTTAAATTTGCTATAATTTCAGTCTTATCTTCGTTTTATCTGATTATCGCGTCCAGATTTATAGCGTAGAGACTGGCGAATTTGTAAAATCGTTAAAATGTAGCGAAAATTCTCCTCCTATTATCTCGATGGCGTTTCTTACTGAAGATGATCGATCTTTGGTGACTTGTAATAAAGCTGGAAAAATGATTACCTGGAAATGGCATGCTTCTGTTCAAAGCAAAGAAGTGGTTAGTTTTGATTTGCTTCTAATGTCTTTATTTATTTACATACATACGTATATACACACACACACACACACACACACACATATATATATATATATATATATATATATATATAAATTTTCTTTTTGTTATAGAACATTAAAGTCCCTGAAAATTCATATATATTATCATTCAAATTGCTTGACGATAAAGAAGCTGTTGTTAGTTGGTGTACATTACAAAATATACAGCTTGGGATAATTAGTTTAGAAACTGGTGAAATTATTAGACAACCTTCATTTCCAAATCTAAAAATAGGATATCGCTGGAGTTTAGATGTAAGTAAACATGAGGAATATCCAATAGTAGCATTTTCAACTGGCACTTCAAAATTATACATGTTTAATGCGCTACATCCTGTTAAAACTATTTCGTAAGTATTTTAAAACATATATATATATATATATATATATATATATATATATATATATATGTGTGTGTGTGTGTGTGTGTGTGTGTAATATTTAATTTATAATTTTCTCTACTTTTAGCTATAAAATAGGCCATGTAAGAATAATGTCTTTGGCTTGGCACCCAACTACAGAAATTTTAGCCATAGGAGATTCTATAGGACGTATCTATATTTGTCGTAATCCTTTTAATGATACATTCTCACCTAAAGAAATTTTACATTGGCATCATTTACCTTTAACGTCAATTGTTTTTTCTCCTCGTGGTAATAATACATTTATATATATTTATTTTTGTAAATATTAACACTAAAAGTATTAAATAGCTAACTTACTTTTGAGTTATTAATTGTATTTATGAGGGAATAATTATATTTTGATAGGTGGTTTATTATTATCTGGTGGTGTAGAACGTGTGTTAGTGGCTTGGGGTGCAAATAATTCCCGGAAATTTATTCCCAGGTTACCGGATGCTATTCTTCATATCGCGGTTAGCGATACACATTTTGCTATATCTACAGCTGATAATGGTAATATTGTAATATTTGTTTTTATATTATTGTATTAACTTTCAGCTCACAGTCATATTGTTTTTTTTAAAGGTATTCAAATTGTTGAAAGCAGTACTTTCCATGTAATAAGATGCATTCGAGAGGCGGGGGGAATAGGATGTTTAAATCATAAAAAAAATAAAAATTTAAAAACTCCCAGTCTACAATATATACATCCTGCGTCTGCATTATTGTTGCCAGCTACTGCTGGACATCTACATTTATTTTCAATTATATCCAATTCTCTTCTTTACACTGTAATAATTCATTTTCCCAATTTTTTTTTTTTACTTACTTTTACTTATTTTTAATTGTTTTTTATTTTATTTTTTTAGATGGATGTTACAAATGCAAATATCATACATCCTGAAAAACACGACACAAATCCAATGCAAATAGAGGTATATATTTTTTATTTAATCATGTTTTAAAACTTATTTTGTAATAAAAATAAAATTTATTTTCAACTAAATATATCTAAAATATACTATTTATCTTTTCTTAAAATTAAGTTGAAAATTCTATAACTAGTTAAAATATAATTATTTATATATCATTTTTTAATGGACTTTATAGGATATTTCAAAATATTACTTATGTTGAATTTGTGTCTCTTTTCTTTAACATATTTTTGTAAATATATTATACCTATTAATACAACTTATATGATTTTTTTGGAAATATTTGTGAAAATACCTATATTTAATGTAAGAATTATATTTTATTATTAGATACGAGATATTAGTGTTGGCTGTAGAGGGCAGTGGCTGGTAACATGGGAAGGAACTGATGAACAAGAACGTATCAGATGGTGGGAATGGAGTGGTCATGATTGGAAACTTCACACTGTTATTGCATGTCCACATCGTCCCGCTTTATCAGCCGCACTTTATCTTGCTTCAGATACTCCAGTCACTCTTAGTTTGGATCACAATAATCAAATCAGATTTTGGCGGATTATTGACAGTGTTCCTGGATATGGTTTGTTTTCAAATAAATACACACATATATACATATACACACACACACACACACACACATATATATATATATATATATATATATATATATATATATATATATATATATATATATATATATATATATATATATATATATATATATATATATATATAATTATAGAAGGTAAGCCTGCTTGGTATACTAATGCAAGATCGCGCGGTATTGGGAGTACTGCTGGAGGAGCTACACTGAGTTTTGATGGTTCTGTCGCTGCTGCTTGGTTTGATGCCCATCTTACTTTATGGGATACTATTAAAGGTAAACAGAAAGCTTCATTGGCTCACCCTGTTCTGCGCCCTAAAGGGAAATTAGTTCAATTTGGTAGAGGTCATCACATGCATTTTGTATGTATTCGTTTTTTTTTAATTTTCTATCATTTTTTTTTATAAACTATATTATACTATTATTTTAGATTGCTTGTACTACTGATACTTGTTTAGCAGTATGGAACATAATGACTTTAAGATTAATGTGGTTTGTCAAATTGGACACTAGTATATTAATTTCAGATCCCTTTTCAAATAGAGTTGCAGCTGTAACAAAATTAAATGATGGTGTATATTTATTTCTGTGTTTCTAATTCTTTTGCATTGTTTTTTATCATTTTTTAATATAAATGTAATTTTATTTTTAGTCTTCATATTTTCTATGGATAATCCTAAACCTACTTTAGTATTAAAATCTATTGTGCCAACTGAACAAGGTAAAATCACATCAGCTACTTTCGTTCCGCATGAATCGGAAGATTTTAAGTTGTATTTACTAAAGGATCAACAAGTAAGATACATATTTCTTAACCTCATTGTAATTTTGAAAGAATATTTTTTAATGCAATTAAATTCTAAAATATGTAAATTAAATTGATTACAGGAAGTATTTGTTATTGAACGTTCAGAGTCATCTTCAAATTCAGAACAAACACTTGAAAAAATCGGAGAGTCAGCAAAAAATCTTAAATCAGCCTATAGTTCTATGATTGCTGAAAAGAATATTAATTTGGTATCAGCTAAACAAAGTTCATATAAAGGACGATCGAATGCAAAGACAGTGATTTATGATGTAAGTACTTTGACTTTTTCTACAATTTATAGTTTTAATTCTTATTTTATCATATAAAAATATTTTAATATTCATTATTATATTTTATTTTATTTTTTGCTTTACATTTTCTAAGTACTAACATTTTAGAAAATCTAGCTAAATAAACTAAAATTGATTATACATGTTAAATAAATTATTTATAATAAATATGATTATAAATTATATAAAAAACATGTGCAATGGGAATATTATTTCTTATAGATTTTAATTTAACTTATTCTAAACTTTTTTATTAATGAAAAATATTTTCACTTTATTTTTACATATGCTCTAATTTTTTATTGATATAAGTACTTTAACATAAATGGTATTTTTCTTTAGCCCTTTTTATTTAATATACTTTTTTCAATATCGACGTCCCGAACGAAATTTACGACATCTTCGATTTAAATCTAATTTTCGATATCGCAAACAATGCCATTGTGGTATCATTTTCATATTTTGCAATTCCTGTGAAAGAATAATCGTTTATTTTACATTTTTTTTTACATCTTCATAAAATATACATTTTTATTATCTAAAAATAAATTTAAAACGAAATAATAGGAATAAGTAAATGAAAATCATATTTTTTCAAAATATTATACAAATCAGTTAATAAAAAATCTATATATTCTTATATCTTTTGTATATATTCAGAATTATTTGTATTTGTTTTTTTAAAAAATTTAATATGTATTGAAAGATATTTTATTGTAATAAAAAATATTAAATGAAATAAGAAATAATATTAAATAATTAATGTATGAACTAACCGTGTGTGTTATCGAAATTGGTACCGATTGCACTAATATCATTGATATTAACACTAACAATAAATTCCACAAAACTTTTTTCATTTTATTAAATTATATAAAGTAAAAGAATAGATATTTGTCGATAAGTAATTTAAGAGCAACGGACACCACTCTTGATCTTGTTGCGTCGGTGAACCAATGCACACTGTGTTGTTGCACTTGCTTTCATCCTTTTATATAGTGCGATTTGTATATTTGTATACTTATTTGTGTGTGTGTAATTTCTTGAATTTAACTTAATAATATAAAATATTTTTATTTAACTATTTGAAGTTATATATTTAAAAAAAATTATCTATAGTATTATTGATTTTTGAAATGGCAAAATGTTCAATTTAAAAATTAATTCATAAAAAATGATTTTATTATCATATTTTACTTTGAAATTTCTTTTAATATATATTTTTTTCGCTTTCTAGTATATTTTAAGGAATTAAAGTTTTCTCAACATTAAAAACTATACATGAATCGTGATATCTGTTTTATAATATTAATCATGTATTTCCAGAATTAATTTTATTTTTGGACAATATTTACTATTAATTCCTATATAATTAATACAATTAAATATTTTTTCAAAATTATATCTTGAAGTAAGTTTGTTGGTTTTTTTTATTAGTGGCACTTTATTCTTTTTCGCAACATAATCAACATCTATTAATTAAAAAAAAATGAAAACTGTCATTTTATAACGAATTTTAAAAAAGCTCATTGTAAATTAATCACTTTTTATATATTAAATCGAATCAGAAGTTTCACTATCGTTGATTTCTAAATTGTTTATTATGTGTTGTTGACTTTTTCTCAGCATCAATACGCAATTTTTATTTTGGATTAATGACGGGTCAAAGCCATGGTTGTTGACTATCTTCCTTTGTGACTTCGTTTTAGTCTAATTCTTTCACCTTGTATCACTTACCAAAACGTGCAAATCATTAAGCTAAACTGTATATGAAGAGCCATGAATCAAGGGCTCCTTGACCCTAGAAATTTTATTAGGATTCGTGGTCCATACGAATAAATTAAAATAAGTGTCATAAATTATTGCGAGACTAAAGGTTTGAGAATTATTGAAATTTGTATGTGAATCTTCAAAATTTTTACAATTTGTTCAATATAAATCAGTTATTTTGACGAATTAAAAATATGAATTTCTAAATATTATTAACATTGTGTATAAAGATTTTATTTTTGATTTTAAAATTTAATTTAAAACTTGCATTTATTTATATAACGTATAATCGAACCAGTTATATCAGATTATTGTCTAAACGTTGTCATAATGTGATTAAATAATTCAGCAACCATAGTATCAAGATTGTCGCATTGCGCAGTCACAAATGATTCTATGAGTCAATTGTATCAATGCTAAACTACAAAACACATTGCATAATGTCTATATAGATTTTCACATTGAGTCCATTACCTAACGTTAAAGTCGTATGCTGCCAAAAAAAAACTACCTTTTGATTCATCTTTAAAAGGTTTTATTCATTTTTATCACCTGTTAATACAAAAAAATGTACAAATAATTTTCAAATTAAGTATAAAATTTAGTTTTAATACTCGTTTAATTAAAATAATAATGAATAGTGCAATGATTTAAATTCTTCTATAAATATTAATATTGTAAAATTAATTAAATTGAATGCATACTTTGAGTGGACCTTACCTTTTTACATTGAACACATTTTTACATAATGCACTTGAATATATTGTTCATCAGTGAAATATATATATACATAAATAGTTTTATCCAATTATTATTATTCACAAATATAATATCCTATAATCTTGTAATAATATATAAAATTAATGGTACTTTTGTATAATACTAGTTTTATCTATGATAAATAAAATTATTTATTTCATTTATATTGTTATTAAGAAAAGTTTGATCGAATTAAGTTTTGAGGACGAGATACGCGATCGTTGTCTGAGATATCGTAACAGTGCAATAAAGTACATGAAATTGTTTACTCGGGTTTAATCAAGTATCATCAACACGCAGACGCACTCGTGGGATGTCCCTTATATTATTAATAGTTTTCATTCCCTTTGATTCGAGTAATATAAAATATTTGTCATGTGTTGTTCCTTTTTTTTCTATTTTTTTTTCATTGAGTTAATAATGGGTGTATATCAAAAATATAAAAAAAAATGTATTATTCTATTCTCAGGGTTCTCTATTTGCAAATATATGATTTTATATAAATGTGTTAAGACGTTTTATTTTAAAACTCAAAATATAATCATATATATTACTACATAAACAATTGTTATATGCGATACAATATCGTTGATAATATTAGTGAGATATGAAATAAATATAGTAATGGTATATTTAAAAAAAAAATGAGAATTAGAATCTGTATTTACGAGTCATTGTTTTATTTATTAAAAAATGGATTATTATTATTCTTATATTTTAAATATTACATTATTTATTACATTTCATTTATTTATATTTTTTTATATTTAACATTTTACATTCATATATGAGATTTCCTTTTACCAACTGAGCAAATTGCTTTGTATATTGTCTTTAATTTATGAAATGTTTTTGTCAAGAATTAAGCCTACATATCCTTTCTTAAAGTGGGAACAACCACCATGTCGTTCCACTTATCATATACTTGCGTTGTCCTCAATGAACTTTTCCTTTTTGAAAATTAATGCACATACTTTGTACATATTTTCGAAATAATGCATTTCGCATCTATGTTTTCTATGGAGAATATAAATGCGCTTTATATTCTCCATACGACAAAACTATACATTTTTAAAATATTTTATTAATATAAAATAATTCTTATTTAACATTTATTCCCTAGTATTACACGGTGAAAGCTTTTAGATTTTTTTTTCGTGACATCTGTCATCTGCAAGATGTTTGTTGTGCGAGACATTGAGTTTGATATTTTTGCACTGATACTTCTTGTTATATAATTCTGAAAAATATTTATATTTGTAATTTTCGTACAAATACAATATACAAATGTTAAACATCTAGATAAAAATATATAATTTATTATTTGAATATGATTAATCAATATTTTTTAATTACATAGCAATAATTTTAGTTGTAGTAATAGTATTAATAGTTTATTATCTTATTAATATACATTGTAAGCGTTAATAACTATTAAATTGTACATTACTAATAGAATTGTAATATGTCTGTATGTAGTAAAACTTTAATAATTACTTTACGGATAAAATTTTACATTCTCTTTTATTTCAGTTATTATTATCTTCACCTGCATATGCACAACCAAAAATGAGCAACTTATGTTGTCCAATTTTAGAGGCGTTAGTAACAGCTCATAATAACGTTGATGAAATTTCTTCAACACCAACCGATATTAGAGAAAATGATCTGGATGAATCAGATAATACAGTTACAAGTATGAAAAAAGTGAAAACGAAGAAATTACTAAAAGAATCTACTGACTGGGCTGCTGTTTTAATACATGAAGATTGACAGTTAATAAAAATACATATTTAATACTTTTATTTTTACAAAATTTGTGTAAAAAATCAAATTTATAATAGAAACTACTTACTGTATATTTATAAACACAATTGTATTATTTCATCAATTGAAAACATAAATATTTCATTATATACTGAATCGCTTTGTACAAGATTCGATACTAAATCATTTCTTGAAACTCTCATATAATATGAATGTTGATCGTCATCTTTAAAAAGAGTTTTGGCCTGTTTTCCTTCTATCAATCCTAATTGTTGCAATATTATACATTGTACTAGTGCTAATATTTTATATTTCTCACAACTTTCTATGAATTCAGTCCAGGGTATAAAATTATTTATATCCAATTCATATCGTTTTAATTCTGAACTCATAGTTTGATAGTAACATTTGAGATATTTTTCCAAGTTTATATGTCTTCTATTGTCACATATATTAAGATATATGAAACTCATAATATCTCCTGCAGGCATCATTGACCCGCATGCTTGAAAATCTACAATTATACATTGCATAGGATTTCCAGTTTCGTCATAGCGATACATTAAATTATTGCTCCATAAATCCCTATGACAAAGGACATTTCGTGATTTTTTTGACGGCTTACATAACTCTAACGCATCTTTAAATAGCTTGTGCCATTTTTTTTCAAATAATTCCATATTAAGTGTTTTTGGCAAATTTGGTGATAATTTTGCGGCTTCTAGTCCGGCTTCTACTCCAATATAATACCAACCTTCATATATATAACCGATTTGATTAAGAAAATCTTTGAATTGTTCTTCAATCCGATATATACATTGCAATTGTGTAGATTGTTTTTCTTCCAATATAAATGATTCTGCGTGAAATTTAGCTATTTGTTTAAGTGTAATATAACAATGATCATCATCAAGGGATTCTCTTGGACTTGTGATTCGATAACCTTTCTTACTCATGTCTTCAAAAAACAGTTGATCATTTGTAATATATAAAAAATTGGTTAAAAACGTGTCATTTTCTGTAAATGAAAATTAAACGATTTCAAAACCAATAACAATATATTCATATTTGTTATTACTAAACACCATTTTTTATTACTAAACACCATATTTGTTATTACTAAACACCATTTTTTAACAAATAACGAAAATAATATTACTTATTAGTTTAGAATCGTTATTTATTAAAAATATTTAAGAGAAAAATAACGAGAAATTATAGATTCAATGATTATTCACGATCTAATCATAGATATTTTTCTTTATATAATACATTATAAATTCACAAAATAATTACCTTCTCGTTTTGTAAAATATGGTAATATGTTTTTATATACACAAGTTTCTCTATAAAAAAATCTTAATTCTCGAATTTCATTTGCTTTAGATTTATCCGTTGGCATGGATTTAATGAATAAATTCATATTTTTATATATTTTATTTATATGTACTTTTATTTCGCATTTAGTGTATTCTCCTAAATAACCAACAAGTTCATCAAATGGAGGTTGAAAAATACATTCGCAAATAGTCAAATCATCACTATTATTGATATTGAAAAAGTTTTTCGCGCATATAATAACATTTCTTTTTTCATTTTGTGTTAAAATTTCATTTGCATTCGTATTACTTGTATCATATGTTGATAACATTATGAGATAAATTCTTAATGCAAATATATCTTTATCTTATATATCTCGCTACAAACGCTCAAAAAAGCGCAATTAAAATATAAATGTATATCTGAAAATATTGAAAATAATATATTAATCGTAACACGATTCAATAAATAAGACTTGTAATTTTTTATATTATGTAACAACGATGAATACATAATATTACATATTAATTACTAAACGGCAATTGTTTCACACGTCTTAACAAGCCACTTTGAAAAACTTGACTGTATAACTGATTTAACAAATTGACCTTGGAATGTTACTACGTCTGCTTCTACATTTATTTGATAGAGCAATGGTTTTATAATAGTTTTTTTTTACTTTATCTAAAATCTTAACAAAATACATTTAATTTCATAACAAAATTATTTTGTTAAAATTATTATTATACAAAATATAGACCAAAGAAAAAACCATTCAGAAAATATTTTTTTTATACAATTGAAAATTACCGGCTTAGCTTTGATATATAAAAAAAAATATACTGGAACTCCATGGTTTGACTTTTTCTAATTTAATTTCAGTTAAATCCTTAAAGTAGTAAATTATATGATTTAATATTGTTTAATATTGAGAAATTTATTATATTGATCTTTACAATAAAAATAATTTGTTACTTATAATTAACAATCAATTATAATCATCTTAAATAATTTTTTGAAATCGAAATCTTTTTTTTTTATATAATTTCAAATTTTTATCGTGTAAGTTTAAACACTTTTAAAACTTTTATAGTATTACGTAAACGAACTAGTAATCTTTGCCCAAGTGTCGTTCGCATTTAACATTCGAAAACTTCTTCAGGATAGACGTTAAAAAAAACAGGAAATCGTACATAATAAGAAGTACAAAATTAATCGAATATTAATAGAACATATTGTTCTTATATTTTAGTGAATAATAAATTTAATATTAACTCATTAATCGTCTTAATCTTTTATTATTAAAGAATAGTTAATTGCATCGGTTATATTTCGTCAATTTGTACCAAAATATTGTTTCGTATATTTTTTTTATGTATTTCTCATTTGAAGCGATCTCCTATAAAGCCAAACATTTCATAATTGATAATTATTATTAATTTAAATAAATTAGAATCAGAATTCTTAAAATTGTAAATATTTATTCAGAATTATTTTTATGGATCTTTCCGATACATATTTTAAGGTTTCAAGAATTCATTATTGAAAAGAAGAATTTTCACAATTGTAATTTATTCATCTTGAATATATATATATATATATATATATATATATATATATATATATATATATATATATATATATATATATATATATATATATATATATATATATAAATGTGTGATATAATATTAATTAAAAATATTATATTTCCTTAAAATAAGTTTAAATATACATGAAAATAAATTATTAACCATAAAACTGTTTGAATCAACATCGTTATTTTTTTCTAAATTATATTTGTCAAATATCTGAATGAGTAGACAAATTTTTATTTTGTGCAAATTTACGCAAGAAGCAAAGGAAAATTACGCTATAAATTAATAATATCATATGGCTTTTATTTGTTTTACTGTCAAAATAATTTAAAAACTATTGGTTTAGTATTAAATAAGTTATGTTAGTACACCCTCAAATAAAATGATTTGAAAGTGGAAAAATTTATCACACTATAGTACCATGAATATTGTTTATTATAATCATAAATATCCATGAATTATTATTATTATATTTATAAACATTTACGTTAAAATTTTAAAAGTATACTATATTTTTCATCAAGTGACTAAGATAAGATCGAAATTAAAATATATTAAACGATGGGTTACTCAAAGAAATATCAGTACTATAGTATATCTCTTTGGGCGTATATCTTGTATAAAAATATAAAACATTAACAATGAATATAATAACAGAGGAAGATTGTCGAATATTGGTAAAAAAAGTTTTCAATTTATCATGTGATTATTTATTATCATACGACGTAGTTCCAATAGGAGACACCAAACTGGGATTTCTTGGAGAACACTTTGAACTGATTCTAACAATTAAAAAGGAAAATAATGGATATCAGTATGAAAAATTTAGTTTTTTTATAAAAGCGATGCCAGCGTTAAAAGATCATGCAGATTACATCAACGATATAGGAGCATTTCAAAAAGAAAAATTGTTATTTCAAAATCTCATGTCAGAGCTGCAAAATATAACTTCTTTCTTAAAAAAACCATGGTCACCAAAATGTTATTTGGTTAAAGAAAATTTGTTGTGTTTTGAAAATCTGATGATCAAGAATTACTGCATGATAAACGGTAGAACCCTTCTGGATTTGGAACATTGTATATTGGCGGTTAAGAGTTTAGCCAATTTTCACGCTTCGTCGATATTATGGGAAAATAAAAAGCAAATGAAAATTAACGAAGTCTATCCTGAAATTATAAAAGAAGCAACGTATGTACTTAAAGAAGGACATACGCGAAACGAATGGTTAAAATCTGGTACGAACGCTTTAATGTTAATCTGCAAACTGGCAAATATTGAAAGTTTGAATTTACCTAAAAAAATAATAAGCGCCGTTTCTGATATAAAACCATTACGAAATTCTTGTAATGTGTTGTCTCATGGTGACTTATGGTCTAACAATTTCATGTTCAATTATAATGGAGATAAAGTTGAAAATTGCATAATTGTCGACTACCAATTGGTTCGTTATGCTCCATGCGCTTTGGACCTGATATGCTGCCTATATTTAATAACTACACCAACAACTAGGAAACAATACAAGTCGCACTTAATTAATATTTATTTTGAACATTTAAGCACTATATTACGCGAGTGTATGCTCGATCCGGCAAAAATCATAAATAAGTTTCAGTTTTTGGCAGATTGCAAAAAATATGAACCGACCGCACTAGTTGAAACATGCTTGTTTGGCTTAAATATTTGGTTACCAAGTTCGATTACCGATCAAGTTTTAAGAAGTCCATCTCAATGTAAAAATATGGTATTAGGCGATAGAACGCCTATTATTGAAAGAGCGTACTATGAAGACGATTTTTTTAGAATTCACATGTCTACACTGTTGCGCGAACTGACAGAAACTTAATTCAGGAAAATAATACATTATTGGTTAATGTGAGGGAATAATTCTATATTTATTCGTAAAATATACAGTTATTAAAGACCGTAATCGTCTATGAATGCAATATCCATTCAGATACATATTTATGTTATTATGATTACATTTAATTTTTTAAACTAGATTTATATTTATACTTTAATATCATAACTATGTAACTTCTTTAGTGTTTTGACCCGAATCTAAATTGTAAACATGACATGATTCATGAATAAAATTAATAAAACGTTAACAAAAAATATCACAAATTATTTATACTAATGTGTGTATTTATCTATCACAACATTCAACGTACACCAAATTTATTTATTCGCACGCATACTTTAACGAAAATTATCTATTCATAGAGAAATCAATTTGTATATAAATAATATAAAAACGCGAATTACAATAGTATTCGTACATCACAATTAGAAATGTTACATTACATTTATGAAATTCAATGTAACAAAATTATTTATGGCTAGCGGCACCCTTTTTCCGTTTCTTTTGACTTTTTTCAACGTTTTCTTGAAAATATGTGGCTTCCTTTTTGGCCTGAGCGATTTCGGCGCGAAGTTTTTGCTTATAGACCGCTCTTTCGTAAGCCAAACGTTCGCTCAGGTGCACCCATTTGAATCTCGGAAGATATTTAATATTCCAAACCGTATCGTAATATCGGGACTTTTTTCTTGTACCTATTCTTTGGTTGTTTAACATTTCGGAAACCTTTTTGGCAATTCTTTTACTTTCAAATTCCACCCATCCTTCCGTAAAGTTGAGACGAGATTTTCGTTTTTTCGGCGTTTCTCCTAAAAATAAAAAAAAACAACATACAAATGTCATATTGGAATATTTCAGTTGGTTGACAAAATTTCGGAGTTAGGGAGAATTTAGTGGTACAAAAATAAAAATTGTATTCGCATTACTCTACGTTAGCGTTTCAAATTCAATATTATTGAAATTAAAAAAAAAATGTACAAATTAAGTAGCGTTCATAATTAACCGAGTCAAGCTTATTTACTAATTGGAAAATTGTGTTTAAAAACACATATCGACATCTCATTTCTTATTAATTGACATTATTTTATTTACGTTGTGAACGTTTCGATAGAAAAAAAAAAGAATAACCGAAGTTGCTTTTGTAAAGCTGGAGATAAACGCGTCCGATTTCACCGTACTGCCCGAAGATTTCTCTGACTTTAGCGACGGTCATCAGTGGCGGGATGCTCGACAGATATATGATGCCTCTCTTCTTCAGCTTGAGCACGCGCTCTCCGATCGCGACGGACTTGACGCTTTCGTCACGAACGAGGCGTTCGCCTTCTTCGTGACAGTCATCGCGCTGCTCCGCGATATCCATGTCATCGCTTTCGGCAGCGCACATCACGCATCACCCTCGTTCCTCTTTTTCATACCTCGTCAGTGTTGCCATATATACGTATTGACACGTTGAGTACAAATGTAACTAATAAAAAATATAACAAAATCTCATCATTAACCGAAAATTATCTTGTGTCGCTTTATAAATGAGAAAATAAATTTGAACGAAGCGATTTTTGTCATAAATAATATTTTTACTATACGACACTTTATCCGTACTGAAAAAAATATAAATCGAAATTGAATATAAACATATTTTTAAAAAAAAAAGTAAATTATATTGCATTAAACATTTCCTAAAACTCAAAGTGTTGAGGAAATTCATTTTAAAAAAGTCTATCCGGATCTGGCAACACTATATTTAGCCCGCAACCCACGTGTTGATCGATCGTAACTGTCAAATATAACATCACATTGCCATTAGAAAAAATTCATATTCATAGTATAATTAGTCATATTTATATATTTGAAAAAAATGTAAAAACAACGTCAATTGTACAAATTTATTTATATGTAACATAATTAATATTTAAAATTACAATTTCGTAAATCTATTATTCATCAAATGTAGTTTTAAAAATAAAATCAAAATTAACAAATATTGCACGAATAATGATTTCTTAAATAACCTTTTATTTTTCGTTTTAATATTTCATGTAATAAAATTATATATTTTAAATTGTTTTTCACTTTATATATATATATATATATATATATATATTTTAATGTTGGTTATCCTGCAAATATAGTTTCCACATCTGATGTCGTTGGCTTCGTTGAAGTAGTTTTTTATTGTGTTTTGCCATGGATATTTGGCGAAATTCATTCGAAAATGTACGTATACAAGTATATCTATTTTACAATTTTCTTTTATAAAGTTTTGGTACATTATTTACAATTTTAGGTTATATTTTTAACTTCTCTATATATACTTTTTTTTATAATTTGTTGTTAAATTCGTTACTTTTATTATTTATCGTGAAGTTTTTTAAATTAAAAAAAATATGGTGATTGAAGAAATGTGTATTTATCACAGCATAATTACGATTATGTTATTTTATTTTTTATTTGTAGGCCTTAACAGAAAATAAGAACAATATTGACTTTTTTGAAAACCAAAAGGAAAATTATGTAAATCTTTCAAAAAACCTTGTAAATTACAGTAAAAATCTCTCTATTCCTATCTTAGTACCAGTTTGTAACAGAGTATTTATGAAAGGTTCCTTAATTCATACAAATGAAATTTTAGTATCATTGGGCAGCAATTATTTCTTAAAAGCAAGCTCCATGGATGCTCAAGATATTTGTCAAAGGCGTTTAAATGGTATGCAGTTTTTTTTGTATTATCAGCATATATTTATCAATATTATTATACACACTTTTTATAAACATCGGTTTTAGAAACTGAAATTATACTACAAAATTTAAAAAAGGAAAGCAATTTCTTAAATAATCAAGTTGAATTCTCAGAAAAAAATATTTTATTACAAGATTATAAAGAAATAATTGAAGAATATGATGAGGAAGTAGAACAACAGTGGAAAGTATCTCATGCTAAAAGAATGAGAAATTTCCGAAAATTGGAAAACAAAGAAAGGGAAGCTATGAAGGTGGATACAATTATGAAAAAATTGGATATTCTAGAAATGCAAGAAGAAATGGAAATATCAATTAATAATACAAATGATAATAGATTATCCGAATCAGATTTTGCAACTAAAGAGTTAGAACTTCATAAAAAATTAGCTGAACTGAGAAAACGAAAAATAGTAAAATGTTTAAGTGATGATGATATTCTTAGAAGACTGGATGAATTAGAAGAAGAAGAAGAATTAGAAGATGAATTGGAAAAGTATTTCTATTTTTTTTATTTTTAAAAATACGTTGTAATAATATACAATGTTTTAATTCAATTTTAGGTTATATGGAGAAAATGAAACAGACTGTATTAGATCTGAAGAAAGTTCATCTGAGAGTGATGACAATGTTATCGATCATATTCATGAAACAGTAGTTAGCATTGAAGAAACTAATTTAAATTCTCCAACCACAAAAAAAGAAATTAAACTTAAACGAAGAGTATCTTTTGCAGATGAAGAAATAAAAGAAGATAATATAGACACTGATTTAATCACAATTAATTTTAAACACAGCGATGTTCCTTTCGAATATACAGAATTATCAGATAAAATTATAAGTCCTTCTGATATATATAGAATTTTTCCTGAATATATGAAAAAACAAAAACCCATTATCAAAAATTGTCATAAAGTAAAAGAAGAAATTCATTATTCAAACGAAACACTTCCTATTAAAGATATTCATCAAGATTTGTCAATTAAACATAAAAACCATATTATTGGTGATATTATTGAACGTGACTCTAAAAGTGATAAAATTGAAAGTGATTTGTTAGAGAAAATATTAGAAAAACCAACAAGTGAACGTAAAATAATAAGCAAATATAAAAGCATGAAAATGGCACAAAAAAAACAATCTCAATAAAAAATCCGTATTATTATAATGGTTTTTGTTTTAAATAGTAGTTATTTATAGAATTACGTGTTTATTGTTTGTTTTATTAAAAAAAAGATATATATTTTAATAAATTTTAATTCCATCATATGCACATTATTATCACTAGACACAGTCTTACAACGCAACTAATATATATTTTACATTTCACACAGTGCATTTCAAAGAAAGAAAAACAACATAATTTATAAAAAAAGGTAAGTGATTTGTGACTCTATTGTACCCGTTTTCTTTTTGTTGCTATATTGCTAAGTAAACGATGTCCGCATAGGAATGTAATCAAACCCAACACTAATAAGTAACGAATGGTTTCAAACATTGTAAGACGTAACCAAAACACGACAAAAAGAGCGAGTATTGCTGAAAGAACAATAAAAGAATTAATAAATATAATTATCTTCGACTAAAATTACATCAATTCATAAAGATTGAAAAATTACATCCAAATCCGAGGTGGAAACCAAACGCGCTCAAAGATAAAGGTAAATTACGCACATTTACCCCAATTCTTGCCCATAAAATAAACAACAGAAGCATTGGGGCAATACACAAAGCTGTGAAAATATTAGACACAATACGAGATGGTCTCGCATCAGGCTCTCTGAACATATGAACTATTTCAGGTTTTACGTCATGCATAATTTGATTGGGTTTCACTAAAAATATTGAATTATATATATATATATATATATATATATATATATATATATATGTATATATATATATATATATATGTATATATATATATATATACAGACATATATATATATATGTATATATATATATATATATATGTATATATATATATATATATACAGACATATATATATATATATATATATATATATATATATATATATAGAATAAAATATTAATAAATATTAATGTTATAATACCTTCGCTTGATGGGAGAGTGGGGAATTTTAATGTTATATCTGCGAGAATCCACCTAATTGGATTAGAAATAATGGCATCTCCAATTATGAGTTCGACACCATATAATCCAGAGTTATAATTAAATTTATCTACGACATTACCTAAATCCTAAAAATAATATTTAAATATAATTTGAAACACTGATTTTATTATCTGATGTATTTAATCACTTACAACTTCCATTTTATATGTTTTTAAGGATTCAAGTTCTGCAACGAAGATCACTTCGTGATCGATAGATTTGCTAAATAGTCTTACAAATGTTTGATGAACTTTAGCAATTTGCGTTTGTCCCTTTTCACGAAGTGAAAATTTTACAATTACTCTGTAAAGTTTTCAATATTTTAACTTTGTAAAGAAAACAAAACTTATAAAATAGAAGTCAAAATACATACTTTTGAAGCGAATCTGCTTCTAATGCTTGTGACAGTTTATTTGGATACGAGACAGAATTCAATCTAGGCGAAGATGATCCATCAACATCTCCCACTCCAACTTCAACACTATCAATGTCAATAGCACCTAAAACTCGAATTGGTAGTGTAGCAGAACTGGAACCTGCACTCAAGGCTAATTTATATAATCCTCGATCAGGTTTAACTTTCATTAAATCGAGTGTATAAATTATATTTTCTTTAGAGTCTTTTGTAAGTTTTTGTTTTGAAAGTATGACAACGTCATCGGACAATCTTGTAACAGATTGTGCAACAACAGAATCTGCAGTGATAGAAGGATGAGGATGGCCTAATAAATCACTAATATATATTTTCAAAGGATCTGATCCATCTCCTACTTGACCACTTCCTTTAACTGTTATACAAATAGGAGAACTTGACTGAAAATACAATTAAAATTAATAATCACCCAATTTTCGACTAAAACACATTTAAAAATGTAAGTTTTACTTTATCGTTCGATAAATAACTAATAGCCTCTAATAGAATAGCACCACCTTTTGCTGTTTGAACTGACCTTCGAGAAAGTAAATAATTGCCTAATTTAATACTTTGCTCTGAAGTAATTTGGGATGGTTTTTTTTCAAACTGAGTTAATCTAAAAAAAAAAAAGTAAAATTATTATACTGATTGATCAATTTACTTTATAATTCCAATTAAATTACTTTATAATTCCAGTCAAAACTGATGCAGTAACGGGTAATCCACCTTCCCAATGTAATAACCTTCCATCAACTTCATCAGCTTGTATTAAGGCGTCCTCTATCCTATCGACAGCCCATGATCCACATCCAATTTCAGCGCAAATATGAAATACTAATCCAAGGCTATAAGAAGCAAAAATTGGAATCGGATTTAATGAACAAATATATAGATCATTACATATGTCTAAGGTTATTTACAGAATACTAACTTATTGACAGAATCATCTTTTTTTAGGTATTCTTGAAGTGTTTTAATCGCTGTATTTTTATCATAACCTTTATTTCCAAGAGCCTTGAGCGAATATACAGCATACATAAGATCAGATAATGTAGCTGAAGTATCATCTAAAGTTTTCATGACTGTTTTAAGAATGTCTGGATGTAGTGAGTCTTTACAAGCAAGTTTTTGAACGACTGTCGTTGCATAATAAGATTGTTCTACTGTGGGAGATGACTTAATAGATTCTTTGATTTTCTATAAAATTTTATTTATCATTAAATCAACAAATGTATAAAGTAAATTAGTAAAACGAAAAATAGGGTGTTACTTTGCAAATGTCATCTTTATTGGGGATGTTTTCATTTAAATAATTCATTCCTTGAACAGAATAATATATTAATGGTAAATCCTGAGACGTCAGCCCGTCTAAGAATATTTTTTTAAATTTGCTTCCATCTTTAGCTAAATCAAAAAAGCCTTGTACACTCGTAATTGAGTTACTCGATACGGCAAAACATGCCCCGACACAGAACAATAATCCTAATACTAAAATACACACATTTTATTACATATATATAGATTTATTTTATATAACATTATTAAACACGGTTTGTTGTTTAAAAATTGTAAATGTATATAAATCAGGAATATAATTAAGTAATTCAAAGGATTTTTACATATTAAATATAAAAGTAATTCATAAAATGAAAAGTACAGTATAATTTGTATTGAGATAAGTTAAAGATTAAGAAAAGGTAAAAATATAAAGAATTTCAGGGAAATTTATATAGAAGAATGTACAAAAGATTGTGCAATTTATAAAAAATATCGAGAATACAGTAAATTAAATCATTTTGATCTATTTTTATGCAAAAATAAAAAATCTTACAGAGACGCATCCCGAAAGACACGTCACGGACACGCCGGTACAGCTAAATGCTCTAAATTACGACTATAACCAATTTAATTCGTAAAGCATATGAAATTCATCGATGTAAGATATTATTTATAATTTTTAATATTTAAAAATAAATTAGTCATAATTTTATTTCAAAATTATACAATTTCATTATTTAAATGCGAAAACGTCAAATTAAAATTATACGTTTTGTAGGAAAAGTGTTAGATTTTAACCTTTGTACATGAACATTGACATTGCATAGATTTTTAATATCTTTATTAAAAGATTTGGATTTAAATCTGAACACATTGCATCGTGGTGTTTCAACTTTTTATTTCAATACGAACATTACACTAAAAGAGAATACTTAACATTTTGTTATGTCATTATTCCATTCAATTTAATGTGAACTGTTAAAAAATAGAACATAAGCGTATATTTATTTCACTTTTTCAATATAAAAATAAATATTAAATTCTAACATATTAGTAAATCATTTTTAAAAAATTTTAATTAATAAATTTTAATAAAATTAAAAATGAAATTATTATTTTTTAATAATTTTATTTTCAAAATTTTTAATTAAATAAAATATAAATTATATTGGAAAGGCTAAAATAGTATTTTAATATGAAACATTTATTTTACTATATGTATTGGGTATATTTTTAGTAATTATGGTCGATAGCGAAAAAATATAATAAATGAGATACGTCAGCTCAGTTTGACAGATATTTGTAGTTGCGATGTCGTCGGATAGTATTTTGTATGAACTTTTTATTTATTCTGAATGGAGACCCGATCCAGATTTATTTGTTAGTATATATTAACTTATTTATACGATCTATAATATTATTTCAGTAATACTTCTAAATTAACATGTTACTTTGTAAATATTGTTAATTGAAATAATAGAGTTGTATTTATTTTCAGCAAAGAGATAACAGTATATATTCGAAACAGTCTGTTGTTAAATTTTTAAATTTGTTTAAACCTGATCATACTTTACTGGATTATCTCTCGAAGTAGTTATATTTGTCTTTTATTTCAAAAATATTTTATAATATTTAAATAACTGTAACACATTGTACTGCAGTTTCATAGGTCAGTTACAGTCATGGCAAATATGTTTAGGCGAGAACGGGAAAGTTATTGCAGTTCTTCAAGATACGATTTTGGAAATTCGCTCAAAAAGAGGAAATTTTTCAAATGCAGTTGCTAGAGTAGGAGGTATATAACGTTTTATTTTCATTATTACATTTAAAAATATTTTTTAACACTTTTCTGTCGATATATATATATATATATATATATATATATATATATATATATATATATATTTCATTATAGTACCTAGAGATCCAAATCCACAATGGCGTAAAATGGCTTGGAGTCCTGATTGTTCATTACTTGCTATAGCTCATAGTAATGGGAAAGTTAGCTTCTATGATTTGTTAGCTACAAATTTGTTCAATATTCAACCGGTAGCGTTTATTATTATCATTATTATTATTTAATTTCTTCTTATCATAACTTATTTTTTATTTTGCAATTTTGTAGGATTGTTCCCAACCTCTAGAATTGCAATGTACAGATACAACACACGCTATCGCTAGTATTTTATTTATTAATAATAGAGTAATTGAACAGAAATGGTAATTTTTTTGTGATGGTCTTTTTTTAATCTATTACTGAGTTCCATTTTATGCAAAATTTAAACATAGATATATTTATTCGTAGGTCGAGCGAATTACTTTTGATAGATTTTAAAGGCAAATTAAGAAGTTTTTTTGTTTCACCTACTGATGGATTTAAATTTAATCATGCATTTACATTTGAGGGGGGTGCCAGTACTGTAACTTATCATACTAGTCATAATATGTTATTCGTTTCTGGTCTACCTTCTACATTAAAAGAAGTATAGCTTTTACTAATCATATATCATATAATAATTAATTTTAATTTTGTTTAATAATTATTTAAAGGAATCTTCAAACAGTTTAATTTATGGTTTAAAAGGATGGCGTCTTTTGAACGATCCACCATTTTATAAATTATCTGTTTCTTATGATAAACAACAACCAACTTCTCTTGTTTCTTGGATGTTCAATTATTTATTTAATTGGAAAAGAAATAAACAAGTATGTGTAACATTTATTTTGTATGAAATTAAATAAGAAATAACAATTGTCATTTGTATTACAGAGTGTAATTGTTAAATCGCTAATATCTTATGATGGCTCTTTATTGGTATGTCTCCATGCAAATGGAGCAATTTCATTTTGGCAATTACCAACAATTAAGTTAAATAATTTTTGGGAACTTGTTGATCAACCAAATTATAATATTTCAAATCCTTTAATACTGAATAATAATAAACAAAAGATATGGCCAGCTCTTGAGAGCGATTTATGTGAAAATATGCCAACTGATATAAATTGGTGGAATAATGAGGTAATATATAGGTATATATATATATATATATATATATATATATTTATATATATATATATATATATATATATATATATATATATATATAGGTATATATATATATATATATATATTTATATATATATATATATATATATTTATATATATATATATATATATATTTATATATATATATATATATATATATATTTATATATATATATATAAACTGTATATTATTGTTCATATTTTATATTTATAGGCAATTGTAATATCTAGGATAAATGGTTCTGTTAGTATTTGTGATATAAACAGTTTAAATAGCATGCTAGGTGATAAACCTGTATTTTTGCAAGGACATCCTCAGGTATATTTTGAAAAATCAAATTATTCAAATTCAAGATATTCATAATAAAATATTTTATTTAATTATATTTATATCTTTGTAGATATCGAGTGTGTTTGATAATGGATTTTTGACTTTAGAATGCGAAGCATCGTTAGTTTCTGCTAATAAATTAAGGAGAAAATCTGAAACAGAAGTATATATATATATATATATATATATATATATATATATATATATATATATATATATATTTATAATAAAGAACATTCAATTATTTATTGTTACAATATTAATAGTTTTTTTTTTTATAAATTTGCCTGTAGATAGATTCATTAAACACTAGTAAAGACTTGATTGAATCTGAAGATAGTAATGAGAATGATAATGGAGTAACATTTGTCAATTGGACTACTGACACTATCAAAGCAATATTGTATATTATCACTGATATGGAAAGATTTCAACCTAGACCTAAGAAGTTACATTTATTATCAAGAATATATAGATTATTGTGTTTGAAAAGTACTACACCAGATGATTTATATTTAAGAAAGGTAAAGGTATTAAAATTAATATTTTTTCTGATTATTATTTATAAATAATAAATATGTAATTTATAACAGATAGAAAATGGTGATTACGAAGAGGCATTAATTCTGTCTCAAAAATATAATTTAGACAGTGATCTTGTGTATCAACAACAGTGGAGGACATCTCGAGTTTCAACTGAAAGCATTAAAGAATATTTGGTGATTCTTATATAATTTATTGATTTAGAAATATAGATGACTTAATACTTTTGTGCAAATAATTCATATTAATCGTATTTAATATTAATTAAAATTTATTTATTCTCATATCTGTTGTAGAATAAAGTATCTAAAAAGATTTGGGTTATTCAACAATGTTGTGATAGAGTACCTGAAGATTTATCAGCAGCTAAAGAATTGTTAGAATTTGGTTTGAAATTGACTAATAAAGAAATATATAAAGGTATTACATATATTTTTACCACATTTATAAACATTTTATGCTGAATATTTAATATTTATTTCATTATTTTCAAAGGCCTCGAAATGGATATCGATAAAAAAACATTTTCACAAAATAACATGTGGGACAAAATTACTTTAGAGGATTTAAGTATACAAACTTCAGAAATATTAAGATATAGATATGCGATGCTATTTTATTTAGATCGTTTAGATATATATAAGGTTCGTTAATATATATGACAATAATTATGTAAATTTACATACAAGCACGCGCACACGCACGCGCCCGCACACACATACACAAAACACACACACACACACACACACATATATATATATATATATATATATGAAATATGTATATGTGATTTTTAGGCTATTATTAGAAGTGAATGTTCTGTTTATTCTGCTGATGAATACAATCGTTTACGTGGTAATACCATTTGCAAAAGTGCGATAGAATTTGCTAAAGAAGGCAGAGTTGATGCTTTAATTTGTCTTTGGCCTCATTTATGTAATATAACTCTTCAGTTGTTAGTTCTGCAACATATTCCTGAAACGTTAGATCCAATGACTTACAAGACATTATTGCCATCTCAGAATTCGTATGATTTGAATGACAAACAAAAAAAAATTAATAGAGAGAAAGATTGGTGTGAAAAAGATATATTTAGGTAATAAATCAATTTAGTGTTATATTAACTTTATAAATATTTAGTATTATAATATTTTTTTATAATTATATAGGTCAATTTGGAATTCAGTGGAAATAGATGAACTTGAAATTGATGAATGTATGGAAGATACTGAAACTCTTTTACCATCATCCAATTTAACTGAATGGTATTTAGCGCGAGCACACCAAATTGATGAAATGTGTGGTTTATCAAGCATTTCTCTAATGCTAATTGGATTTGCTATAGAAAAAGGCGTACCTGGTTTAGAAGAATTATATTCATTACTAATAACTTTGGATATTCTTTTATATGATATCAATATTGAACCTATGTCTTTAAAGCAATTAGAAAATTGTTCACAATTTGAAGTAGCCAATTTACTTATGTCAAAAGTAAAATCAAAATGCTATATCATTGTCTTATATATTTATTCATTTGTAATATTTACCATCTATTATCTTCAGACAACAGAGGAAACCATTCTAGAAGATATAAAAATATTATTATTTCCATATTTAGACAGATGTCAAAAACTGTTATCCACTCCATCTTTAAAAGAAAGTCTTTTGAGAGAATACATGTTAAATCTTAGTGAAAATCAAATAAATTTAACTTTAAAGGTATGTATATAACATCTTTCATATAAATTTCATTTTATTTAATTTTTAATTACGTAATTTCTAAATTATATCATATATTAAATATTTGTATCGAATATTATATCTAAATTAACTAATAATTTTGATTGAAATACTGAATGTTTTCATTCAATGACTAATGTAACATTTATGATTAAAATATCTCAATTGCTTTATTTTAGAATAAAAATGACAAATTAGTCAAAAGTTAATAAAATTTTAATTATTTTTTATCAAACTTTAGAACAAATAAAACAATATATATTGTGCATAAAATTAATATTATTTTTTTTAGGTTTTTCAAGGAGCATATACCTTAGGTATAAATGTTCAACAATGTTTATTAATGGCAGAAGATTGTTTTATATCACAAAAAGATAATAATAATTTACCATCATGCTTTGATATATTAGAAACATTACCCGAATCTAAGTTGGCTTTTCAAATTTAATTATAATAATTTATAACTTTTCCATGATTTTTTATCTGAATTAATATTTCAGCGATGATAGCATAACTCCATCAAATTTGATAAAAATCGTTGATGAAATGGAAAGATATTTAAACGCATGTCAATTGATGCAGAATCATGGTTTATGTATCATATATTCCGAATTGAAGAAAATTATAGGTGACACAGCAAAAATGCAAGAATTATTATTTAAAATTGCTCATAATTCAAAGTATGTAGTAATGATTATTGACATCATAATAAATCAGATTATATACAAATGTTAGGTTGGTTTATAATGGCTGTTTTAAAATGTAATAACTTAGCTTAAATTTATTTTTTTAATAAAAACAAAATCCATTCAGACTTCACACTTTTTCTAACGAGAAATATTTTTCTATTCTATTGCTATAACAGTTTTAGATTCTAGATTGAGAAACTAGAAGAACATTTTTAATATCTTAATTGTTAAAATATTTTCTTTTTAATATGGTATTCAAACCCTTGAAAAGTGAACAGCTAGGGGAAGTTTTAAAAAAAAGATATTTAAAAAAAATCCTGAACGCGATGTTAATTATATCTGCCATTATTATAGTAACAGCTTAACATTATTTATAAATAAAAAAATAAAATTAAAACGGTGATCTTAATAATGGCTTGAATTTTATAATAATTTTAGAGGTCGGAAAACAAGTGGAGCGGAATGGAATGAACTGCTTGGAGATATTTTACAATTACATACGCTTATTTTTGGTTATGTTGATAATGAATTTTGTCACGAGGTATAGTGTTAGAATTATTATAGTATAATTTGATTTTCATTTATAAGTTATTTACTAATAATTATATATTTTAAAGATTTTGGCTTCTTCAATGGTGTCTTCTGGAAATAAATATAGTATTATGTCAGCTGAACAAGTATTAACGTGTCAAAAGAAAATATATAATAATTCTCAAATTGAGAATCGATCATCAAATTCTATGAAAAACAAATTACCATATAAAATTAATATTACTCACCGTATTCCATTTGAGAAAAGTGTTGAACTCGTTCTAAAATCGGCCATAGAATATTTCGATTCAGCATCAAATTTAAACGATCAAACATTGGATTTTGCATGGTTAGATTCATCTTACTTTTTTTTCAGTATAATCTTATATAAAATTATTATTTTTTAAATTGTGATTTAGGAGTTGTTTACAATTAATAAACGAAGAAAATCTTGAAATTCAACATGAAAAGAATCTTATATCAGCTATAAAAATTATAAGTGAACTTGAATTAACTATTTTACCTATACAAGGTATTTTTTTTAAATTTCTTTGAAGCAATTTATGTACATTAGGCTATACTTTTATAAAAATATCCATAGAACTATTTTAAACATAATTCATGCCACAAAATAGTCTACTCATAAAAGATTAAAAATCAAAACATTTGAATTAAATTCTCAATCAAACACAAAATTCAATAGCAAGTTAAATTATTAAAAATAATAGTCGCTATTTTTTTATTTATTAGTGAGAACGTGTCCATCAATTGAGCTTATTGAAGAATGTTTGGATTTTGATGAAAACTCTTATAAATATGTAGATAAAATACTTCAACTTGCTAAACTGTTATCAGTTAATGAAGATGAAAAGAAAAGGTGATTTTAATTAATTATAATTGTGGTATATGTGTGGAAGAGAACTAAATGATTGAATAAAAAAACATTTGGCATTAACGGAGATTACTATGCTTGGGTCTGTGAGGTACGACTTATCATTCGACTTGGCGTTTCGCCTATTCGAGCGCCTACTGGAAAGATTAAGAATGAAAGAATATTTTTTAATCATAACTGATATTGTGGCCGTGACAATGTATTTCGATTTATGTTTTTATATTATTTTATTACAGAGAAATAACCATTCTCTCATTGTGTGCCGTTAAATCTGTTGAAAGAGAAGATTATGAAGAAGCAAAAAAACTTGGAAAACGTCTTATTAATTTATGTGAAGGTCCCTGTACAATAAATGCTGTAACTGCTGCACAAAGATTAGGAACTGATATTTTGTTGTCGGATCTTCCTTTAAGACATCAGTTGCTTAATTTAGCCCTTTTATATTGCGAACCTCAATACATAGAATCTTTACTACAAACTAGGTTTGTTATTGTAGTAATTTGTCAATGTAATTCTTGATTATTTTGTATATTTTTATATTTAAATATAGGTCATTAGTGGAATCTGAAATCCTTCAATCTGAAATTAGCAATATAGTGAGTATAACAAAAAATGTCGGCACTAAAAATGTTAATTTACAAGATAGTATGGAATCTACTGAAGATGATTATCTTGATGCTTTAACATCTGTAAGTTTATCACGTTTTTGAATCTAAATATTTATTGATAATATAGATAATATATTTTAAATTTCAATTATAGCCAATTACTGAAAATAAAGTAATAACAACAGTTGTTGAAAAATATATTCAAAAACCTTTAACAGTATTGAGTGATAAAAAATCTTGGAAAAATGCTCTCAGTTTCAAGTATGAATATCTTGAATTATGATAAAAAAATATGAACAACATTTTATATCTATTATTTTTTTATTTTTTAGTTGGACAAATAACGACAATAATAGATCATCTAAAATTGATGCACAGATGAAAAATAATGGAAAAATGGCATGTCATATGTTTTATGCCCATTTACATAAAGATTGTTTTGTTTCAAACTGTACTTCACAATATAACGATTTCTCAGCTCCAAACATATTTAACCCTCAATTAGTAATGTTACATGCATTGATCAGAAATAATTTACTGCAAGATTGTGTGAAATATGGAAATACTGAATCCATTAATATTGAAGGTGTGTTTTATTTACTAATCGATTAAAGTAATTATTAATGTGTTTTAATAAAAATTATACTTTTTATAACTAAACGTGATATAAATTTTTAGCTTTCATTCAATGCGCTGAATATACTTTACTTCAAGATACAGCTTATTGCCTATCGCAATTATTAAGCTCTTGTCATTTACCCGGTTTTTTTAAACACATGAAAAACATTCAATTAGATGTACAAACTATATCAACTATATTATATTTTTACTGTTTGATGAATTATATTGTTCAGCACGATTTGCCTGATGATGCTTTTTTTCAAAGTCCTATAAAGGTGTTTATTAATTTATATGATTTATAATATTTATTATAATTACTAAAAAATATTAATTACAATTTGTAGTTGATTGCTGAAATGATTAAATTGGCGCAAAACTTGCACAACGACATGCAAAACGAAGCTATTACAGGATTACTTTACTGCAAAGAGGTTGTTGATCAATTAATTGAAGCGCAAAGTCTTATTAAGAATGGTTATCATGTTGACATGGAATTGTTTGCAAAAGATGTTTCATATAGAAAAAATACTATTATAAATTTATCTAGGTTTATATATATATATAAAGCAATTGTGTATTTATTTTTTTTAATTTTATATAAATTTTTAAATTTATATTTTTTACTTTATAGAACTGATAACAAAGACATGTTTGATTTGGCGATTAAATTATCCCAAAAATATAACATACAACAACAAGATATTGTAATAAATTACTTATCTTATATAATTTTAAATCAAGAAAATATTGGATTTGCAAATTGTAATGCTATTATTTTGGATTCGAATTTGTTGAACAAATTTGTAGATCATAATGATATTTTAGAACGGTAAATATTGATAGTTATATTCAGTAAAATACACTCAATTTACTTTTGGTTCACGAAATATATCACAGAGATTCTTAAAAAAAATAACAAAAAATACATAATTATCATATAAATCAGGCATGTCAACATTTTGTATTTTATTATTTTTTGACCAATAAAAGTATGCGACATCACATGAATCTGACATGCCTGATATAATTATCAAATATATTATCAAAATATATTATCAAATAATTAGTTTTAAAAATAAAAATAAAGCAACAGTTTCTGTTTTTAGTTATTGTAAAATTTCGATTTACAAAAGGATTGAGTGTTGTATATTTTAAATAAAACTTTATATATAATAAATATGTTAAAAATATGTTTTAGTTTTAACAATGAGATGTGGACAGAAATAGATGGCAATAATCATAACACGTTGATATTATATTTTACATTAATAAGCAATATTGATGGTCGACATTTAATTAATGGTATAAATGCTAAAGAACATCTGAAATTAATTAAAAAATGTAGATCTGCGTTTGCTGGTGCGTCGTTTATAATTTAGGAATATAAAAATTAAATTCATAAATGTATTTTTTGTGATCAAAATATGTTACAAATTGTAGGTCTTAATTACAAATATATACTTAGTGGACCCAGCCAAGAAGAGTTTACTAATTATGCAATAAGAATGCTATCTAAAGATAATGTTGGAGTCGTTTCCAAATTTCTACGAAATCTTCCAACATCTTTCAATTTTAATTTTAACTCTAGTAGATTCTATCGGACATGGCTATTACACTATTTCTTTAATGTAAATCTCTTGAAATTGATAAAATATTTTTATTTTTACCTACTAATTATTTTTAATATTTAATCAGATACCCGAAAACATACAATCAAATAAAAAATGGATGCAGCAGCACAGAGAATGCTTAAGTTTCTTTTCTAAATTGAATCAAGATGACATGTTGTTTTATACAAAAGAAATTTTATTTGGAAATTTAGCACTAGAAAAGTAAATTTTGAATTTTTAATTTATAATAGTAATCATGATTAGTAATGTATTAATTATTATTTTAGACTACCACCTAGTACTAGAATTCAAATTGCTGCTCAGACTGCAGACTATTGTCAACACGAACATAGTAATAATGAAAACATTAATATCAAAAATAAACAAATGTATGTTTTTTAATATTAGTATGTTATATTAATATCTTTACAATATTTAATAACCTGTATAATATTAATTAGGGAAATAAATGTAAGTTGGGAAGATGTCGGAATAAAAATTGCCAGATGGGGTAAATTTTTGGAAAGCTTTCATTCTGAAATATTAAGAAATATTATACGAAATAACAATTCTATTTCTTCTGAAATATGGAGGTAATTTTATTCTAAATACAATAAAAAAAATCATATCAAATTTTATTTTTGTTTAATAATTTTGTTTATGCTTACAAAGACGAATAGAATGTTCTCGAGGATTGTGGTCTGAAATGTTACCTTCGTTAATGGAATTATTGCTGAATAACAACTTCCATTTTAAGGATTTATTTCAACTCTTAAAATGTCTCGATAATGAAATGACTATCAATGACTTACTAATGTATATTATAGAAAATTATGAAATGAATTCAAGGTGGTATTAACAATATTATTAAATATTATAGATTTAAAACAATAAAACTTATGATTTATTTATTGTTAGTGTTTTATCAAATATTGTTAAGTGCTTAATAGAAATGAAGCGTGAAAATATAGATATGTCATTAGATGTACTGGATAAAATGAAGCTTTATTCTAGTAGTTCATTGTTATCTTCGAAACAAAGATTAGATCTTATGTCATTATATAAGGTATAAATAAATTTGTGTATGGTTCTTTATATTGATAAATATTTTTTAAAATATTTGTAAAAAAAAATAGGTACAATCGGACAATGATGGAGAAGAACTTTTAGAAAAAATATCATTAGAATTGATTTCTAGTACGTGGGGCGAAGATTTTTTGATTGAATTCAGAGGTAATATATAATTATAAATTTAAATGTATATTTTTAATATTTATATGTTGTAATATTTTTCCAAAAATCTTTAGATTTAAGCTTAACAAATCCGTCAACCAGAGTGGCAATCTTAAAATTGCTTATTAACAACAGTGAAACTAATTGGGAAAAGCTAAAGGCTATAATTGACCTAATTAATATGTGGCCTTTATATATCGAGGACGAGTAAGTTATATATTTTTATGTTTGCGAAAACATGATTATTTACACAAACTGAAAAAAACAAGTCTTAAAAACAAATATTTTTTATTTATAGAAAATCTGAAATTCCTCACGTACAGGTAATTTTAAAATTGATAAATGATATAGATAAAGTTGACGAAAACATTCCGTTATTAAAATTATTGATGTCTAAACAATCAATTCCATCACAGGTAACAACGAATTTATAAATGTAAAAACATTATTTAGTCGAACTATATTTTAAGTATATCTGTTTTATGTAGGATATTATATGGATTATTGATAATAATACTACAGAAAACTTTATTGGAAAATTATGGTTGTGTTTGTTCTCACAAGATGAAGATGTTTATAATATCATTCCTAGAATCGCATTAGAAATTAAGGTATTCACTATTATTTATCTTTCGTTAAAAAAAAAGTATTTGTGATTTATATATCGTGGATTGTTTTTAGGATGTGAAGACATTTGAAAGTTTTTTCACAGATCAACTACTTTCTGAAATTTTGAATAAAAAAATATTTGTCGCATTAGTAAAAACAAAGTTATATCCAAAATTAGTAAATTATTTGTTTAAAATGCATTCAGCTACTTGTCCAACAGATTCTTATAATTATACTTTAAATATGGCCATTGATGATTTGTTAAAAAAGCAATACAAAGCTGAAGCAGGTTCATTAAAAATGGCAGCAGCAAGAATTCCAAATTCCTTAAAAGGTTTTACAGAAACATTATTATATAATAATTTATAAAGCTTAATATATTTATTAATAATCTGTCGTGTGATAATATTACTTTAATAAAATTCATTTAAACGTGATTATTGTACTTTATTAAATATAAAACAATAATTATACAAAAACTATTTATCTAAAGTACACTAAATTAAACTAAAATAATTAGAGGGAAGAAGAATATGTCATTAATGTATAAGGATTTTTATTAGTTGAAAATGCAAGTTCCGTTTCTGCATTTGGATGATCTCTAATCCAAAGACGATCTCTATAATATGCCATACAACTTAAAAATTCCTTATCACTATAATTATTTACTGTAATTGGTATAAAAGGATCCAAATATTCAAATCCCTAAAATGATAATTTTATTTAATAACATAATAATTAAAATATTAGAAACGAAATTTTAAAATAGTGATTACTTCTTTTCCTAGTAAATATTTGGGAAAATAACATTTTTCTCCTCGAAAATCATGTGCTATTACGTCAACTGTTAACACTATAACACCATTACACTGAAATTTAAAAAAAGATATATATATATATATATATATATATATATATATATATATATATATATATATATATATATATATATATATAGTTTTAAATATAAGCATATTTAAGCAAAATATAATTCCGTTTTTATTTTTGAGTCGATTATCACAAGAAGAATCAAACTTCTTATTTCAAAATTTTTCAATTTCATCTTCAACCAACAAAAAATGTATTTTGAAAATGTTGTAACAGTCTTTAGTTATTATTTTAAAATTACATTAAATTTATTTACGTAATATCTCGTCATACAATATTTGGGGTAATCCATTTGAAGTTCATCTTTAGAATTAAAATTTCCAATGCGAGTTTTTTTTAAATCACTTTTAGCAAACATTAAGAATTATTTTATCGTTATAAACTTTGTTTATACTGTTTATAGAAACTAAACTTGAGTGAACCGTATAGAACTCAAATAATATCAATAAATTTTAATCTAATTTTGTAGGCGAATACAATCCCTTTGTTTATACGGTTTGAAAAAACAAAAATATCACAATATTTTAAATTACCAACATAATTATTCCAGATAAAATTAAACGAACAAATTTTAGACTTGATCCAAAATTTACACGAACTACTTTTATATATGAAAATATTTACACCAAACAAGTTTAGTTTTAATGAAAATCTATTTAAAATCGAATTATGAAAACAGATAATATATTATAATTTTTACCCAGTCATTTTTCACAATATTCATAAATGCTTTGCTTAAAGTTAATTCTCTTGGAAGAATTTTTTTCTTTGTGTTGGTTTGCAACTCTGGCTGGTTATTAAATAAACAATTAAATCCATCTATTGCAACGAATGTTTTAAACCTAAAATTTTAGCGTTTTATACGTATTATTTATTATCTTAAAAAGACATTTGAATATTTTAATATTAAAAACTTAAGTATTTTTTGCTAACAAATTTTTATTTGAGAGAATTTTTATTTCTTCAATTAATTCATCAACGACATCACATGCGAATTTCATTCTATTTATACCAAAATCTACTAATTCTCGTATAGGTGAACCAGCAGGTGTTATTTCTCTTTTACTCCATGTGTATTCTTTTGACGTTGTAATCTAGAGCAATAAATTTAAAATAATAATATATAATTAGAATTTAATTATACAAATTGATTTACTACAAATATATACATCGTCTCTTCTCAAAATATTTTGGTTTTGAGTTTTAAAATGTATCAACCAATTAGCTGCATCCAAAGGTGTATCAACAAAACCATCTTTTGTTGTTGAATTTAAAACTTCTTTTTGAAGAAGTCGTCTTCTTATCCAGTCAGGTACTAGTAAAAAGGGAATATATATATATATATATATATATATATATATATATATATATATATATATATATATATATATATATACACTATATGTATACACTATATGTATACAAATATTAAATGATTTTAAATTTTACCCCAAGGTACATGAATAATTAAATAACCACTCTCATATGCAAAATGACACACATGCGAAAGAATAAGCGATTTTCCAGCGCCCTTCTCTCCATCTGTTTTTGTAAATTAAGGAATTCATAAAATTAAATAAAATATAAATAATTCCATAACTAGTACTTGCAAAGGGATACAAATAACAAATCGATTCGCGGGTCGAGAGAAATCACTTTTTTTAATAAGTTCAATAATTTCAATGCCGGGATCTCTTATCATCACACAAGCTTCTGCAAAAGTTTTTATTTGCTTTTGAAAAGAAGTAGGAAATCCGCCATGTTTAAATAACGTATTGCAAATGCTAGGATTTATATTGTAAAATTGACCAGAATGCGTCTGTTTGTGTAAAAGCTGAAATCAATAAAATTAATCGCGCATAAATACCGTTCAGTACTGATATACAATTATAAAAGTATATGCATAACAATCGCAATAATATGTACATGTAATAAAATTACGTTTGATTATAAAATAACACTTACAGGATTATTTTCAAGGGTGCGAAAACTTGGAATAGATTCACTGTTTGTTTGTGAAGAAAAAAAATGATTCCTAATTCGAAAAGAATCCTTAATTCTCCTAATAAACATTTTCAATTATAAATTTAATTTAACTTTGCAAAGCAAAATACCGCAAAATAAATTGAAGGATAACCTATTTCAACATAACCTACTTCATCAAAGATTATTGACCATAACATCAAAAACTATAACCATAGATAATCATTTTTCAAAAAAAATAAATCTCTTTTAAGTGATATTTATAATTGAAAATGAATTTTAATATTCATTTTTTATTTAATAAAACTTTTTTAATGAATTAAATCATTTTTATCATTTTTTCTTAAATTATATATATATATATATATATATATATATATATATATATATATATATATTATATATATTAGTTTCAACTTTCTATTTATAATAACAGAACAAAGAAAAACTAAAAACTTTCCTAAAAGTATATATATATATATATATATATATATGTGTGTGTGTGTGTGTGTGTGTGTGTGTGAATAAATATCCACATTATTCTATTTATAATTATACTTATATATTATACGTATATACTTTTTCATTACCTCTTAATAATGTTTAATAAATATGTAACCAATGTAAAGAATAATGTGGAAATAATAATTAAAGGAATGCCAAATGGTGATTTCGTGCATAAGTGTGTGTAGAGATTGTACTATATATAAGGTAACCTATTGACCAACTGAGGTTTTTTTCGAAATTTTGACAGTCTTTCCAATACTTTTTTAAAATAATATCCGCTTCACTGTTGTCAAAATTTGGTCACATTTCATTATCGTATATTCTTCTTCTTCACTCTGTCTCCTCAAGAAGATTGGCGATCTATACGGCTAAAGAAACTTTCGATATAGCCATTTGAAAAATTTCTATTGACTTTAATATTTATAAATATAATATATATTTTTTTATTTTTTGAAGTTTTTCGTGATTTTCGGAAGGAAACTCCCTCTCTGGAGGTACATACTTCTTTGATTCTTTTTCACCTTGTTATGTAGAATATATTTCCAAAAATAAATTTCTCAATATAAAACAATCATCAAAAACTTCTAATTTAATCGGATTAATATTTATACATATATAATTGGAATTGTATTTTCATTTTTCCCTTTTAAAATTGTAAAATTTTTGTTTCCTGATATTATTATTATAACATTTCAACATTTTTTTTTATTTTTAATAATATTTATACTCGTATATGATATAAAAGCACATAAAGACTTAAAATATAATAAAACTACTAAAATAATGCTAAAATAAATATTCAAATATATTCTTTTACTTCGCAGATTTTCACGCATGACAGGCAATCCTGGAATGAAACACTTGCGATAAGTAAGGGAATACCATAATAATTAAAAAAAAACTTATAAGCTACTGTGCTAAAGAGATTTTTGTACATTCGCGACAAAACTTTATTTTCATATATTTTTTTATAAATAACAAATACAATATATAATATTAGATTTATAAACACAAGCATATATATATATATATATATATATATATATATATATATATATATATATATATATATATATATATATATATATATATATATATATATATATATATATATATATATATATATATATATATATATGCATATAGATGGGATGATTACGAAAAATTTATAAAATTATTTTTTAGAAACCTTTAAGTGGTCAATAAAAATAATGAATAGATCGAGTAAAATAATCGATTGCTGCGAAAAAGACCTCAATACAATAGAACTAGCCAGAAATCGAATAGCCACTAATTATGGAAGCCTAGTTCTACTATGTAATGTGTATAGTGCCAAATGACGATGATGATAAAACGAACAATTACAATATGTTTTACTTATCAATATCACATTTATTTATTTTAGTAGTTATATAACATATTTTGTTATTTTTTATACATGTATAATGATATTTTAATAATCGTTAAACAAGAATGACAATTAAATATGTTAATGACGTAAAATTATTTTCAGTTTAAGTGAATAAATATTTGACTTAATACATTTAATCTACTTTATCATTAAATGGTTCTAATTGTTCTTCAGGAGGTAAAATATCGTTGATTTCTTTGATTGAAATAAATAATTGTTCCAACTGAGTATGACAACGAGTAATTTGTTGTGATATAAATTTTATATGTGATAATTTTTCTGCTGTTTGAGCACCATATTTTTGTTTTTCCACAAATGTACCCAGAGTTTTTGTGATTTCACCATCTATCTATAATTTGAAAAATGTATTAGCAAAAAATAGTAAGAAATACTTTTCTTTTAGCAATGATACATACTTCTTTGCATTTAGCAGTAATCAGATTTTGTTCATTTGATACAAGTTGAGCACATGCTGCAAGGTGAGCTTGATATCGACTACACAATCTTAACCATGGACTGGAATCGATACCTAATTATTTTGTTAGTTTTCCATATGTGAAAAATATAAATATATAGAAACATAAATTATATTTTAATACCTTCTAAAACTTCTGGATCTCTAGCTCCAGGTAATCCTAGTGTTCCTCTCATAATGGGTAAAAACATAGGAATTTGCTATATAATAATTAAAGAAGATTATTATTTACGTAAACGTGCATTATATATATATATATATATATATATATATATATATATATATATATATATATATATATTATAATATAATATAAAAACCTGTAATCTTAATAGATCTTCGTCTTTATCAGTTGTTTGAGGAATTTTAGCTTCTTTAACGACTACTATATTATGAGCTGAACAACTAGTAGAATTTAATGATACTGGTCTACGAGAAATTGTACGTTTTTGAGGAAATCCTGTTTTTTTTGTGTTACCACTTTGACCTTTACCAGTTAATTTGGGTGAATCTAAAGAATATAATGCACTTTGTAAAAAATATTGTAAGAAAATATCATAAGACCATAAAATTTTAATTAACAATTATTATCATTTATAATACAATTTTTTTTTAAAAAAATGACTTTTTGGTATATTACCACCAATGGGGCGATTCAATGTATATGAAATATATGGTAAATCTGTATCTGAACAAACACTTGCTCCTGGAGATGTACTTTCACTAGGTGCTTTTTCAATAATACCATTTGGATTTTCTGTGTTATTTTAAATTGAAAAAACGGTTTTTAAGCATTTTTTTCATAATTATTATAAAATAATTGTGATATTATAATAAATGGATATATACCACGGTTAGTTGAAGGAACAGCAATCGTGTGACCACGAGCCAAACGAGCAGACGATGTTGATGGTTTACCAACGCCAGGTGTTGATTGTTCTGATCCCATTTTAACTTATGCCAAGATATATATTTTAAACATTAAATATATTTATTATTTTTAATTACGATATAATAAACATTTGATGGCGATTAAATATTAAAACATTTAAATAAATAATTATAATAATAAAAAATGGAAAAGCTAAATATATGCCCTATCAATTTACTACTATATTGAAGACTAGCGACAGATCAAATCCGAACTGTCACTTTGACACATGAAATTATTCACATAAAGCATTAGAATAACGACCATTACTAAAAATAAATAATGGACAAAATAGTATGACATTTGCTTTTTAAATTTGTCTAAAAAAATTGCTTAAATGAAAAATTGCGTACTGGTAGTTATATATACAGCATAATGGTTGTTTTTTTTAATAAAAAAATCTTTGGATTATGGACATCATAAAAATCAAATATAATTACTGTTATTCTTTATGTAGTTTAGAAATTCAAAATTTCGCATATTAATATTTTGGTTTCTAATTAGAAATTTATAGGTTAAACTCGATACATTATATATGTAATAAAATTATTATAGTGGTATATATATATATATATATATATATATATATATATATATATATATATATATATATATATATATATATGTTAGGGGTACACACCGAGGAGACAATCAGCTAAAACGGTAAACTAATGAAAAAATTGGAACTACTGATTTAATCAACAAAAAATATAATTTTAAAAATGATAATAACCATATCTGTAATGAAAGTTTTGGAGTGGAGAATATATATTATTTGTAATACATTACTCTGTATCCTTTTCAACTTTTATGTTAAAAAACAACAAATATGAATTAGTTTAAA